>CM026200.1:2301687-2409187 GCA_014839995.1 Xenentodon cancila | reverse complement strand
TCAATTAAAAGAAAGACAAAAAAGGTAGGTTATGAATCTGCTATTAAAAACATAATCTCTGCTGTTCAACAGATCTGGCTTGTTAGAAGAGGAAGAGGCTTCATTAGGTTAAAGTTCGGACTTTAGGTAGAATTAGAAGGGTTCTCCTTGAAGACCCGAGAGTGAAAGAGGGTTTGAAGGCAAATCTGTCAGGACCATGACCATTCGGAGTTTAGTCGATCAATGTTATCGAAGAAATCGCGGAGGGCAGGCAGGTGACCAGAACGTGAAACACATCATATCAATCCTCTGTCAGGGCTTTGGCAACGTTAGTCCTGCTGAATTTTGAAGCAGTGTAAATGAGATGTGCTCTTCTTGGGGAGACCAGAAAGAAGAACATCACAGTAATACATTTGTCATATGATAAATTGCAGAGCAGAGGAATCTTTGCAGTGGCATGACAGAAACAGTCTAACAGTGGTAAAGCTCTTCACATGATAAAATACTGCACTAATGTGATGTTCATTATGTTAAAATTTAAGTCCTGATGACTACAATATGTAAAGTTTCTGTCCGTGAGCTGCAGGGCCAGTGATCAATTCTTTGGTTTTGTCCTTACTTGCTTGGAGAAAATCCGACTTAATACAAAAAATGCAGCCAAAAAGGTAATTGACTGTCCCCGTGTCATCGGGAGACACTGCAGCTGCAGTCAGCAGATCCGTGGAAGCTGATGCCGTGTTGCCTCCTGACATTTCCAAGTGGAGACAGTGGAAATCTAAAAGTGAAGCCTAAAATCGAGCCTTTCAGCAATTTATTTCAGAGCTCTAAGATTAATATTGATCAGTAACTATGAAAAAGGGTCTGTGAGATAAGATTGACACCAACTAAGAAAGTTCCAGAGATGCCAATCAGTGTCAAACCTATTTAGTGACATTTCTGCCCCATCACTGGTCCTGAAGCCAAAATAATATTTTTCAAACAACTTACAGAGGTTAGGGAAAATTATTTTGACAAATGAAAACAAGCTTTTCTAAATGTTTGCTTAAATAATATTAGAAACTGGTCTGTAGCTGTAGAGTAATGCATCTAAATTGCTTCTCTTCAGATGGATGAATGATTGCAGCAATCTTAAATGCAAGAGGAAAGACACTTATCTGAGGAGACTGATTTCTAAATGAATCGGTACAGTTTCCCAGGACGGAAATACATCAGTGGAACGGCTCGCTCCAAATGGTATGAGATTGACTGGACATATTTCATGTCAGCTAAAAGAAGTACAGGCAGTCAGCCGTCCGTCCGTGCGTATATATATATATATATATATATATATATATATATATATATATATATATATATATATAAAAAAATAAACTCGTTCCTCACCCTCCGTGGGTGGTGTCCCTTCTAAGCTCGGGTCCTCTACCAGAGGCCAGGGAGCTTGAGGGTTCTGCGCAGTATCTTTGCTGTTCCTAACACTGCACTTTTCTGGACTGAGATATCTGAGGTTGTTCCGGGGATCTGCTGCAGCCACTCTTCCAGTTTGGGGGTTACTGCCCCGAGTGCTCCGATCACCACGGGCACTACTGTCACCTTCACCTTCCAGGCCTTCTCCAGCTCCTCTCTAAGCCCTTGGTATTTCTCAAGCTTCTCGTGTTCCTTTCGCCTGATGTTACCATCACTTGGTATTGCCACATCCACCACCACGGCTTTCCTCTGCCCTTTGTCTACCACCACGATGTCTGGTTGGTTTGCCATCACCATCCTGTCTGTCTGTATCTTGAAGTCCCACAGGAGCTTTGCTCTGTCATTTTCCACCACCTTGGGAGGTGTTTCCCATTTTGACCTTGGGGTTTCCAGCCCATACTCCACACAGATGTTTCTGTAGAGTATGCCCGCTACTTGGTTATGGCGTTCCATGTATGCTTTCCCTGCCAGCATCTTACACCCTGCAGTTATGTGCTGGATATATATATATATATATATATATATATATATATATATATATATATATATGTAAGGTAAGATGATATATAAAACAATAATGAATGAAACAGAAATGTTACTTAAAGAACAGAAGAAGATCCAGTCAAAGTGTTTCTTAACAGTTTATTCTGAAATATATAGGTATAAAACTATTAAAAGTTAATTAGATGCAACAATGATATAGTTTTAAAACGCTGGACTTCAACAAATCCAAAATACATTTAAAAGGAAAATGATGCATTACAGTTATTTCTTTTATCATTTCGGTAAATCTAAACCAGATGGAAATCAGTTTTCTTTGTGCTTGGCTTCAAAACGTTGAAGAATTATAGGACATAATAAAGTAGATTTTTTTGTCAAATATTTCTCCCTCCTTCTTCTTCTTGTTTGTTTTACTTCCTTCATACTGTAGTGGTTTAACTTCCAAACCCGAAACACCTACGTCACAGGCAGACAGGTGGGGTTCATTCAGGAAATTGTTAGTTTAGTTCAGCTGACATGAAGCATGCTCTCAGTGGACCAGGTGGTGCATGTGGCTCTGATGTGATTTTTAAATCCTCTGAAGATTAGTCTGTCCTCACTCTCTCAACATGGATTGCCTAATTGAGTGTTAATTTGGTGCTAATTATGTAACGTGCTATCCTAGTGAGACGCCCCAGATGCCACGAGATGAAGGCGTGTGGAAGAGTGAGCAGCACGGGAACGCAAAGCATTGCCACTCATTACTCATCTGCTTGAAGTCAAAGTCACACTGCACAGAAGACGCGCGTGATCACAGCTTACGTCGACAACACGAAGGTAACGTGAGCCACTTAGACGAGCTGCAAGTTAGTGTCAGAAAAACAATTGTCTATAAGTAAGACCTAATAAATCCTTCACCAAACATTTCCAAGTATAAGTTTGGTCCTTACATTAAAAATGCACGTGTGTTTTTTCTCTTTACTGTGAAAATAATAAACGGTGAAGCAGAGCGTCTGTCTGAGCGGTTGAGTCGAGGACGTCGCTCTGGCACTGAGGCGCTCGCCTCCCTCTGCTCCGTTTGTTCCTCACAATAAATATAACAGACACGGTGACTTCAGCTCCTTCATTTATCACGGTTTACAACTTTATACAAAACAGACTTCAGAATAGCCTCTCCCGGCACCGAAGGGAAGAATCTGGATTACAAATGTGTGCATGGTTGTAACATTAGAGCACGTTTGAACAGACTGACTATGTTCCTGAGCTAAGCCGAGTGACCTCAGCATGTAGATTTCATGAAAATAAATGCACTTAGAAAACAAAAGTAAGTTCTTATTACAGCCCATCATAACAGAACACCACAATGGTGCATTTATTTTACATTTATATGCATTATAAACTCTTTCTGTGTGGATTTGCATGTTCTCCCCGTGTTTGTGTGTAAGCTTGTATGTGTGCCTGTGATAGGCTGGTGACCTGTCCAGGATGGACCCCTGAGTCAGGATAAGCTCCAGCAGAGCCCTGTGACCCTGCAAAGGATGAAGCAGGTATAGAAAATAGAAGCCGGGTTTTCTTTTCTCAAATATTTAAGTATTCAGAGTAATTCTTCTTACCACACAGTATCAAAAATATTTTAAGAGTTCAGAAACTGTTAAAATGACCCACAGACGCTACTGCCAAGCTACCAAGTTAATTCATTCACAGTACACAACTAATTGCTATTTTTTCAATGTTGATGTTTTTATTTTTTATGTTGTTATTTTTTTATTCTAACTGCACTTTATCAGTTGTGCTTTTTTTTTTTATATAAACCGCTGCTCTGCTTTAAATTTTGCATGATCGTTGGTGTCAGTCAGAAATTACTCAGCTGAGACTTTCACACACCAGCATCTCTAAAGTTTATAGACAGAAGTCCGAAAAGGAGATAATATCCAGAGAGGAGACGTTCTCTTTGTGAAAGGATCTCTGCAACCCCAAGATTCTTTTGGTGGTTCCCAGGACTCAACTCGTGACTCGGGGAGACAGAGCTTTTTCAGTTGCAGCTCCTAAACTTTGGAACGGCCTCCCTCTTTCTAGGAGGTCAATGATTTTAACTTTCTTTTAAAAACACATTTTTGTACTCTGGTTTTCAACTCCAGCGAGAATGATCAGTAAGCCAGTCCTTGCATTGTCTTTTGCCTTTTCATTGTTTATTTTAGTGACTTTGCCTGCTGCTTTTATTTGTATTTTATGGTTTTATTTGTTGTACTTGTGTTCACCTGTGGAGCACTTTGGTTGCCTTATGGCATGTCAAAGCGCTTTTGATTTGAGTGATGTTGACATGCAGGCTGGACACTTTAAAACAATTTTTTCTTCCTCAGCAAGTTGCTTTATTTTGTTACACTTGGTTTGATAATTATAAAAGAAGTTTAGCTCAGAACATCGAGCTCTGCTGCCTCAGTGCTGCTTTGTTGTTAAACATGTTTAACTCACAAGCATTTTTCTATGAAAAAGATCTTCCTGGGAAATAAAACACTTTTTTAGTCTTTTCTGCAATCAGAAATAAAAATATAATTTAGAAAACATGATTAATTAAATAATTCATTATTATTTCCATGATAATTAATGAAGGACATTTCTTCAAATGCCCACCTCTTCATGGTTTATCTCGTAACGGGGCTGGTAACGGGGCTTGTTGGTGCTGGAAATGACTTTGGGCTTGTTTGTTCAACACTTACTGAATCTAGCAATTCCTTATTCATTGCTGAGCCTAGTCTGTATTCACTAATAGATTTCCTATTCTCGTCTAATTAAAAAGGGAAGTCTTTTCCCCGTGAAAGGCTCCTAGAGCTATACTGAGGGGTGGAGAGGTCGCTGAGAATCCATCACATGTGATGCAGTTAATCAGCATGGAGCCTGGTTCGGTGCACTGCTAAATAACAGCTGCAGGAACAGACTCAGCCTCAACACCAGCCTCAGCGGGACTCACAGCCAGGGTTCGGACAGAAAAGTCATACATACATTTCCTTCTAGGACAGGGGTGTCCAGAGTCGGTCCTCAAGGGTTTGTGTCCTGCAGGTTGTAGATGTTTCCCTCCTTCAGCTCACCCTGATATAAACGACAGACTTGTGCAGACCTTGATGAGGATGATCCATTAATTGGAATCAGGTGTGTTGATGCAGGGAAACATCTGAAGCCTGCAGGCCCTCGAGGGCCGACTTTGGACACCCCTGTTCTAGAATTTGCAGGATGACCACAATGACTGGTAGATTTCCTGTTCTCCCTTAAGTAATTCATTACTCTTGATAACTACAAAAAGAACTGGAATGACAACAACAATCTTTACAAACATGAGAGCCTTGTTGGAAAACATCCCTCACCATTATAGACAGGAACTCCTGCACGCTCTTTATTTTTCTGCACCACCCAGGCTTCTATTTTTGGCAGATGTGCTGCTGCAGAATCAGCGACTCTATGACCCTGCTTTCTTTCTTCCAATAACATATAAACAACTGCATTTAAAATACAAGATACACCAGCAACCTGCGAAAGAAATCTGACATGTGTTACCAAAATATATTCAGAAAATGCTGAAAGTTATTGAACATTAACAAAAGGCTGTTATATTATCAAAAAGAGAGAAAAAAAGTATGCACACAATGCATGCCAAAACTAACTTTCCTCTTTAATTAACTTCAATTATTTTCCAAAAAACCCCCCAAAAAACAACAGCTGTGCTTAATTTTGTTGTTGGCATGTTTGGATTTATGCCAGACATTACCCTTTTTTGCATCAAAAGACTCAGTTGTTATGTTTTTGAGGGAGAAACCAGAACACTATTGTGAACGTTCACCGTCATAAACAGTTAGGACGCTTCCAGGATGTGGTGCTAATGAGTAACTTCATGAGCGAAGTGATAATTGTGGAAAACAATACAACTCAAGAGCCCCAGGCAGACACGTCGTAATGTAGAGTGATGGTTTCAACCTGTAAAAGCTGCTACACGCCCAATTATGAACAGCTAAATAGATGAAAGATTAACCGCCACCAAGGTGAACGTATCAACCGTTCGTCACCATAATTTCACCCTCATGGACAGGCTCCATATCTGCTGACCACCTGCAGCTCAGCTACCCATCAGTGCTGGCTGCCATCAACGAACAGTCACAGCTACAGAAAGTAATAAAGTAAAAGAAGAAGCATGTGGAAGCTGCAGCACTGGCAGCCATCATTTAATCAGTCTTTCGTGCACCAGCTGTTTCAGAGAAACCCGACAGAGAACTTTCACCTGGGCGTTCAAAGTGGGTTCCTACAGGGAGGAACAACCGAAAAGAAAAACGAAACTGTGCCATTTATTAGCAGTTATCACAGTTGGACAGGCCTGCAAGAGTCTGTACACACTCTTCACACACAGGCATGTGCATCAGACATACAAGAGCGCTAAGGTATCCAGACACGCATTAAAACATGCACGCACACTTAAACCCTACACTCACAGGCATGGGCATTTATAAAGGCACAAACAGACTATTTTTGCACAAACACACACAGTCTCTGTAGATGCTGACACTGGTTTCTTGGACAGCCTCTCTAACTGCAAAGGCATGCCAGTGAGGAGGATGAGGAGGAAAGAAAGAAAGCAAGAGAACCAGCGATGCTGCTGTAAAGACATCATTTCTATTGTGCAGCATGGAAAGTGGTGACAACACAAAATGGTAATGACAGTTAAGATGTTTAGTCACGGACTTTCTGAAAGGTACAGAAAAAAAACACACCATCATTTTGACATGTGCCACATCCTCAGAGGTGATGCCATCGGCTGTATGATAGCTGTGACATAAGGCACTCAAACCCTTAGTGGAGAAGGTAACATGCACATGCATGAAGGATTTAACAAACACACAAGGGCACCATTCCACATCGGACAATATTCAAACTCTAGTGGCGTCTCCCCTACAGAGAGGAGATGCCCTGACTGCTCGCTAAATTCACCATTTATTATACTGAATGACAAAGAAATGGCGGGATCACATCAGCTTCTGAGGTTCAGTAAGAACATGCAGAACAGAGCTGGAGTGCTGGTACACAGAAATAAATAGAAACAACAAAAACAGAGATTTCTTGTAAATGATGCTAATGTAAGATGTCATGTTTTAGAAACGTTGCGCTATGTTAAGAGAAAAAAAACCCTCTTTGTTAAAAAAAGAGAAAACTAAAGCCATTTTAAAATGATCCATATTTCTCTAAACTCTGTGTCATTCACATATATTAGGAGCACATATTAAAAAGACAAGCTCAATGCAACTGCCAAATTCTGATTAAAGAAATCCTTTTTCCTCCAATATCACACTAAGCAATAGAAACTGTTAGAATAGTAAAAAGTTGTGAGCCTGTAAATTTCCTTGTGAGGACTTCTAAGCATACTTTTGTTTTCCGTTGTTCTTTTCTTTTTCTTGCATGTTTCTTACAGAAGTGTAACTCATGTGAACATTGATCAGCGTTTCCGCTTTGCATGTACACGTTTCTACACACGTCTAAAAGCTTATGTGATTATGTCTACAGATGTTTGAACAAAGGCGTTGTAACCTTGCCACTCCAGACGTTGTGGGCAGACCGGGGTGCGCCCAAGACTGTGTCCATGATTTAACCGGTTTAACTGCAGCTGAGATCAAAAGTGTGCCAATATGTTCTTTTTTTTTAATCATCAGTATCCCTTGTGGCAGTTAATAGTCACATCCTTCCATATTAATTGGCCAGATGGCTTTCTGGACTTTCTTTTCTTAAGGACATTTTATAATGAGCAGGTTATTTAGAGCTCTGCAGCAGACATGAAAATCACGCTACACCTTGAGCTGGTCTGATTATAAAGGACTGCGTCTGCACATTTCCTTTGTCAACATAGGTTAGAGCTTTTTGTCTTTAAGAGGGAAAGAAAGGAGAATATTTATAATTGGCTGATCCAAATATAAAGTTCATTATACTTCAAACTTTGTGTTCAATATTATCTCCGCATGTATGTCAAAAAACATTAAAAAAAATGCTTTTAAGATATGTGTGTTTTTTTCCTGTTTTCCACTGACCCAGATGAAATGTTTTACTTCTATTTTTTGGAAAATGGATTTAATTGAGTGTGTGTACACAGAGCCCTCAGAGCAGGACTGTCCTTTGACTCTGAGGCCGGACTGAAACCTCCCAGAAGCTTTTCACCTCTAAAGATCATGCAAACTCAGAAAAACACCATTTTTTCATGTTTGGATGGTTTTCCCCCCAGTGTGACATCTTGGCCAACCAAATCTGTTTCATGATTTGTAGATAAACTCAGTGACAAACTGCCACACATTTGGCACCCGTCACGCTTTATGGCACATGGAGTGCTTCTGCTTGTGTGTTGTACTCACAGTTTCACTAAATGTTTGCTTTCTAGATGATCCAGATAATTTCTTGTCCATTCTACAGCATTATTTTTGTCCTCTCACCGAAGGTGACATAAACTCACATCTTAAAAGAACTGACATTCTGCTGACTTTCTGTCCCCTAAACTCATTTGATGTCAAACAGTTTTGAATTCCTTGAAGTCAAAGCTGCCAAAGAACTGAATCAAATTCTCATTTGAGACTGTGCCCCGCTCAGCCTAATGGTCGCACCTCTTCAAGTGGCACGACCTCAGAAATCTGTCTGCCGCCCACTTTTCCACTGCTCTGCCTCCTCTCGGCTCATTTTCCTCACCAGAGGTTAACGATGCCACAGACACTCCTTGCGCCACACTGAGTTCATGTCTAGGTATCTTGTGCACACACTAAACCAGCTTGTTCTAACTATCTTCGCCGATGACTGACGCCCTCTGAAAGCTGCATGCGGCAGCCTCCGAGAGTTCGAGCTATCCAGCTGATCTAATGGGCCTTCAATCACTCCTATTATCCTTGCTATTATCGCTGCTAAACCTGTTTTTTCTACAATGATTAGATAAATGCCACCACTGACACTTGGAAACTATTAACTTTCACAACACAGTCAATTCATCCACCTCCACTTCTTCAGGCCACAGCAACGTTCTACCTCCCATGCCAACTTTATCAATGTCTTCACAGAGCAGATCACAGTAATCTGCAGTTTATTCTCTAATTCAGCTAGTGACATTCTTCT
Source organism: Xenentodon cancila (assembly GCA_014839995.1). Lineage (NCBI taxonomy): Eukaryota > Metazoa > Chordata > Actinopteri > Beloniformes > Belonidae > Xenentodon > Xenentodon cancila. The sequence goes on along the minus strand of CM026200.1, from coordinate 2,400,142 downwards.
TTGAGTAGAGGCACATGCCCTCTCATTCTAGCTCTCTCACTGGAAGTAGGGCATCCAGTGAAACATGCCAAACATGTACTGGTCTTATTACACGCTCTTTTTATTGCCCGGTCAAAGGCATGTCATTTCACTCGTGCATCCGTCTTACACAGAGGGAGGCATCGAAACTCATGACACACAGTCCTAGTAAATGTCTGTTAGACTCGATTCCCACCAACATCTTTTGTACCAAAAATGTCTCATGTAAAGACAGCTTCCCTGACCTCGGGCTTGCTTTGGGAAACACCTCTGTTCACCAAGGCTGTTTTTGAACCCTGGCCAACTTGCAAACTATTGGTCAGTTTCACAAATTATCTTCCTGTATGAGATTATTGAAAGGGTATATTTCATGCAGGGTTCAGATTTGCTTTCATGTAACAACCTCCTTGATGCAAACTGGTCTGGCTATAAGGCTGGCCACTCCTCTGAAAGGGAGCCACTGTCCAAGGCCCCACAGGCAGCTCGAGCTGCAGCTGCAGCAATTATCAGCTCCCATTTTACTGGACATTTCTGCAGCTTTTGATATATTGAATCATTTCTTGCTGCTATGTGTATTCTCTGAGCCTACAGCCATCCAGGTTACACTGCATTCCTGCCTAACACAGCTGCCACAGGATGAGTCTGAATTTTAATTAGTTTAAATAACCTATAGAGGAACCACCACCAGTACTGCAGCAGTAAAGTAGTGAAACTCTGGTAAAGTTCAAGTTCTCTTCGAGTGAAACGACAAGTGTATTTTTCCTTAAATGAGCTCTATCGGAAGACAGCGGGATAAGAGGCTGGTAACCTTCAAACAGGCCTGACAAAAACTGTTTTGACTTGACCCAAATAAACATTTGAGCTTTATGTGCTATGGGCTAAACCTCAAAGTCAGCTTAGCGATTAACCCTGAAAGGCTTGAATCAAGGCAACTGGACTTCCTTTTCTTGGTTCTTGAAGACATTTACCCTTCCATCCAGAAATCATCATCAGTTCGAACTGGCAGGCGGGAAGTCTCAACTTTTTAAGCTGTTGAAGTCATATGCGAACCGCTGGCCCGAACCGCTCCTGTGGGTTGTGTTTTTTCTGCTGCAAGTTGTTTAGCTGGTTTTAGTCAGACAAATCAAGGTGCAAATGATTTTGAAACCGCCTTGGTAGGAGATTCAAGGTTGCTTTGGTGGTGTTTGATTTGTGAAAACCTGAGTCTGCCCCCCATGTTTAATGTTTTTCATGTTTGGCACAGAAGGTGAAACATCTTGATTAAAACCTTTGAGGATGACCATGACCTGGATGAATGGCATGCAAACGAGCTGAAGCCATTAAAACGTCAAATGTATGATAGTATGGCACTTTTATTAGCAGGGTTTTAAATCTAACTGAGCCACCTGTTAGATATTTACCTAAGTAGATGGAGCAGCTTCTAAAATGTTCTTTGTTCTCTAATTTCACGGTGGGGTTCATTGGTGGAAGTGGGTGCTGATGGCTCACAAGCAGTTCAGCAGCGCAGCTGCCAAATATTGCTCGTCCCAAACACAGAAGCGGTTTTACTGAATTGAGTCAAATTAATAGGCTTCTTAAAGTGCAGCAGTAGCATGTCTGCTCCTGATGTACATTGTCTGCTACAGAGAAACACCATCCACGTATTGATCCACTCTTTAACGGGCTTCAAAAACACATGCAGTGTTTAATTTCATTCATTCTACTGTCTACAGACCTGTGGGCCCAGACAGTGATAAAAACCTGAGACTGAGGGTGAGCATGTGGGTGGAGCTGGTAGGTCAGGCAAGATTAATTATAGAGTATGTAAATTTCACTTGGCACATGCAGATTGATGTTAATTTTAATTGTATTAAAACAATGTGAACCCAGGCCTGCTTAGAGTCTAGAAGGACAGCTGGTGAATAGTGATGAGGTGCAGTGTGGAGAACACTGGAAAGTAGGAGGGAGGGTAGGGAAAATGGAGAGGTTAGAGGTGAGAGTAACACATAGAGAGGGAGGGAGAGGAACGTTAAGAACGAAAGTGATAGTTGACCTTAAACTAATGAGCCATTCTGTTCCACTCAGCGCTGGTAATATTGTTGTTTCATGACTAACTGGGTTTCTCTGTAGACTTATAGGCTTTACAAGTGCATGGACATGCCCCATAGATATCATCAGACCAGACCTTGTATACACTGGATGGATATGGGAAGGTGGTGACACAGTAGGTTATATTGCCCATCCCACTTATAAAGTGTTTTTACAATGTGAGCACCAGCCTCCTATTGGTGTGATTGATGCAAGCTGATAGATGTAGAGAACACAAGTACATACATGCAGGCAAAGCTGGGAAAAGCCAGCAGCTGGAGTAATACTTATCTTAGGTATGATATTATCATCTTCTCTCCAAGGACGTGCACTGCACAGTAGTGGGGTTGAGTGTTTGGAGGGATCGCAACGGGCCAACATGCTGCAGGCTGCAGAGGTGCAGTGTACTCGTGTATGACACAAGCATATAAACTGCACCATGGAGAGGATTCTAGCTGACAGCACAGCCATCTCCTCCTCACACCCCACAACTATTATCTCTTTCCACTTCTCTCTGTTCCACTTGCTCGCAAGAACAATATCCGCACTAATCACTGCCTCTCCATCCATCTATTCTCTATGGAGGAGGCGTGAATGCCACGGTCCTCTCTCTATGCATTTCCACTTACTGTCTCCACCTCTTCTTGGAGCATACACAGTTAGTTGCTTAAGTAAAAGTTAAGCTATTGCATTTATAAATAAGTTTATATGTAAATATATCCCATGGTTATGCTTGCGCACAGGCAGTGGCATCTTAAGTGTCAAAGCATCTGAAGGTGACTCTACAAGAGACAAAATGCAAAGAGCCTTGAGCATTGGGACAATGTCCTGGAAAACTCCCCCATGCCTCCGTTCCTAATTACACACACACACATCCTAATTACAAACACTCTTTTTAAATACATACAAATGCATGTTATACATGCGGAATGTAAGCGGTCCTTTCTCAAATGGGAAATGAAGGCACAGAGAGACATAAGCAATCCCGTTAGTCTGATGGATGAATCTTTACGTGCAGTCTTTCTGGCAACGGGTTCTCAGTTCAGCCACAATACATTCATATAAAGTGAACAAAGATTAAAAGACATGAAATATACTGCAACTGTCGCATATTTTATTTTAACACAATAACATTTTCATTCACAATACATAAAGTGAGTTGTCCAAGTGCCGCCCTCTCAGTGTTGATGCTCTATAAGCAGTAATGTTACCTAGACGATTCTTCTCCTCCCCTCGATTTCCTCTTGCCCTCGCCACCTTCAATTCACCGTGCCACATGGTACATTTACATTGGCCATAACCTCAATCACTATGCTCATAGGCTATGCTGAATGTGCAAGCAGACATTTCTACTGTGAGGGGATGCAGACAGAGGTGTAATGGGAGCAATAGATAGAAACCCTCGCCTGAGGCATCCATCAAACCAAACGACTCCATTACAGTAAGTCCGACAGAGGCAAACGGTAATGTGCACTGTGATAAACACTGGGATAATAGTCTGTTTATAGTCCTGGACACACTGTTTCTGCTGGGAAACACTGGCGAGGAATACAGATAAGATACAGGAGCCCCAGCCTTTCTATCTTTTTTACTCTTTCTATTGCTTCTGCCTTTCCTTTGTTGTTATCAGTCACTTTCACTCCCTTGTTCTCTTTATTCTTTTCCACTCTCGCTGTATAATATTTTCCTTTCCAGAGAACGCAGAGGGAGCTGCATACATCAGCCGAACAGGGCTTTTATTTGCTGTTTTACCATTGTAGCCTTACCATCGCAGTGCTGGAACGAGGCCTATGAGAACCATAAAAATTGAACAGAAATGACTGAGATACGTAATAAAAAGATATTTGACATTCGATTATAGTAAAAATATCACTTCAAGAATGCAAAAACACAATTATACATAACTTAGTATTACAAAAAACACAAGTATACATAAATGAAGTGGCACAAGCCAACATGTATCAGTTAACCACAGGCGGGTCGTGGTTCTGAATTGCTTTCCGTGTCTCTGAAAGTAGGAACGGGTAAACAGAAATGTAGACTAATCTGTCCACAATCTGAATTCCTCAGAGGAGCCAGGTAACAGCAACCCCGCTGCTGCTATGAATCAATTATGAGAGTACACAAAAAGGCACTCTCTTTACAGATGGGAGGTGGAGGTGGAAGTCTATTGAGGAGGAAAAGAAAACGAAGTCCGATTTGTTGACAGCAGCGTTTTCGTTTTTCACCCCACACATGTTCCTGCCCATGCTGCAGTTCTCTGTGTGCACGTTCACACTGACGCGCACACTGAAACAGAACCACAACACTGGCGCTACTTGCTTTACATTTCAATTGTTCTGATCGACACCTAATAAACGGGCTTCTGCATCAGTGTGATCATGTGTTTATGTTCACAGTTAACCTCTATTGAAAAACTGACCTTAGCTCAAATAACAGCTAATCTATTTTTCTCTTATGGATGCCGTACAATCTTCAGCAGGGCAGGGTCCAGGTAGTGTCCAGCGTTTTTTGCACTTTAGACCAATTAAACTTAATGACCTTCATCCGCTTGGCCTATCAAATAAACTACAACATTAGCAATCAGAGCTTAAATGGAGTTTGGCCTTTTATTTTTGCTGTCCAGGCAATGACACTTTTAACGAACTGCGATAAAATGTGGATAATTGAATGGCCACTTGAAGGAATGATTACTAAAAGAAATCGTTAATAGAAATTGACCTTATAGTGAGAAGGAGCTAGTTGGATTCTAGGAGGACCGTCACTGTAACGACGTGGATCTCACTGTTTTACAAAAGACGCTGGGGTACAGTATACATTTACAAGTGAAGCAGCAAGTTTGTAGATAATGGCAGTTATACTGATTCTGTAATAAACAGTAGCATGAACATGGGACCTGCAGGACTGGATTGTGGTGTCTGACTACATTGGTATCAGCAGTTAAAGGCAGGGTAAGGGATTCCGAGGGATTCTAACCAACGCGTTTTGACACATTCATTCTCCTCTAACTGTCTGCCAACTGTCCAGCATGTGAACACACTTAAAAACAGGAAAACGTCTGGGATTCATGCACAGCCCAGGTTGTGTAAACTGGAAGCGAACAGAGCAGGGTGGGTGGTGGGCGGTATGTCAATGTAGCTGTCAAAGGAACGCAGGAACCCAGGGTTTTTTTTCCAAAAAACAACACGACATCATGAAGACAAGATCAGTCACTGCATAAAGACTTTAAGTCATAAAGATTGGAAGTTAGTATGTTTGTATGTTTATGTTGATGACAGCAGAAAATCCAAATGACAGCACAACTACATCTTGTTTGGAAGGATCACCAGGACAAAGTGTCTTTTCTTGAAAAGAAACCTGGCAGCATGGCTTAGGTTTGTGAAACTGCATTTGAGCAACCACCAGACTTCTGAAACAATGCTCTTTGGACTGGCGAGGCCTACGTAGCTCGCCAATGAAGGCCAGTGAGCGGACGCTACTTTGGTCCGTTCACGATTGCATACCTGCAGATCTGACCGAGTTCCTGATAGAATATAGCAGACAGAATTATATGACACTGATAGCTGATATCTAATAAATTATTACATAGTTTGTTTTTTTTTACACTGGTGCATGTTTGGTTTAATTACGACAGAATTTAGTGAGTTTGGCAGCGGTTCCTCCTACCGGCTGCTTTTTGTGTGATGTTCTGCAGCTTTACCTGGTCATCATCTTAGGAGACTGGCTGTGACAGAGTGATAAGATCCATCCTAACAGAGGCAGGAGCTGCATGCTGCAGGTCTTCTTTTTTAATTTAACTGTTTACTTTTCATTTCTCTCTTGATTTAGCTTCAGTCTCTTGTTCCAACATCTCTGTTGCAGTAAAACATAGAAACATGTTATTACATTCTGTGTAATATGACTAACAGCCCTCCAACTGAACCTGTGGCATTACTTTCTGCTTTTTGTTCCATTTTATCAGGAATAAAACATTAATTTTGGTTTTGTTAACTTAGCACCTCGCTGGCGCAGCTCTCTTTCCTTTATCTGATTTTTTTTCTGACGTTGTTAAGATGTTTACACAACTGATCAGTAGGAACCGCCCTTCGAACGCAGATGAGCCAATGCCTGTTGAGTATCAGCTGCTCAGGTGCCAGAAGCAGAAACAAATCATTGGAAGATCCTGAACATCTGTTTTATGGATGATACAAATATTTTCTGTGCAGGAGAAAATCTACAACAGCTTATGGAGGAAATCATCTCCAAATTTAACAAATTAAAATAGTGGTTTGGTATAAATCAACTTTCATTAAATTTGGACAAAATGAAATTGACTTTGTTTGGAAATCGTAAGGGGAACAGTGATTTAAAAGTTAGATAGAGGGTGTACATCTAGACAGAATTAGGTTTCTGGGTGTGATGATGGACCACAAGATCTGCTGGAAACCTCACATTCAACATGTTCAAGTTAAAGTGTCCAGAAGTATCTCAGTCATCAGTAAAGCCAAATATTTATTGAATAATAAGCATTACATATTGTATATTGCTCACTTGTTTTGCCATATTTGAATTATTGTGTGGAAGTTTGGGGCAACACCGACAAATCCTGACTCCGACGTTGTGTCTCCGGAAAAGATCCATGAGACTGGTTCATACGGCAGGTTTCCCAGACCACTGATGACTTATTTATAAACTGTGTGTGAGTGTGTGTGCATGTGTGCGTGAGTGTGTGTGTGCATGTATATATGTTGGATGTTAATGTCTGTCTGAATGTAAATTTACAACTCTAAAATTTAGCATTAAAATTATATTAAATCATTTAAAAATTTGATTACTTTTTGCATTTATATATATATATATATATATTTAATATTGTTATCCTCCATACAATGGTTTTGACATGTCTGGAATGAATCAATAAATGAAACGAATGACATAACTTTATGCCAAAAAAACACAAATAAATCATATCTACATAACTTTACATAACATAACGTTATGTAATGCTGTCATTGCTATCATTTGAGATCAGCTATTTGCTGTGTAGCACAAAGTTCTGCTGCGCTTTTACAGTTTAAAGTAATTAAAAGTAGAATAGTTCAATCCTCGACTGCAGTGTGTATCGATCCTGGATGTTGTCATCTGTGATCATGAAGACTGTGAGATGAGGTTTCTCCTGCCTCCATTGTGATCTGCAAACCCTCACCTCCAGCTGGATCTATTTTTAGATTTTGTTTATATTCTTTAAGTTATTTATATAAGTGTTCCCCTATAAAATGTAAAACATAGCAATAGGATGTTCAAGTTAACACGAGTAACTAAGGGGGCGGGACATCCCAGCGGGTCAGTTACTTCAAGTGGCTATAAAGTCTATTAAAAGATGGGGTTTACTTAGTTTTTCACAGCTTTTGCATTTTTTCTTAATTTTCGTTACATATGTAATGACAGGGTAATATGCCAGGTTATGCTCAACTTTTGAGACTGTATTTGACTAATTTTAAGACCTCTTTCATTTATCATCTCCTGATACATTAAACCGTGGAAATTTGAAAACCTTTTCACAGAACCTCCGAACACGCCCTTCTTTTCTCCTCTGCCCTAATCTGCCTCTACCTCTCTCTCTCCTTCAGCAGCTCTATTTTATTATCCATGTAGAGTGTGTATATTTGTAGCACAGTAAAGTTTTTACGAGCATCATTATTACAGAACACTGAGGTCATGCTGACAGGCTCACAAACAAACAGCATACAGCAACGTGATTACGGCATTCAACCAACATGGGAGACACCCTGTATGGAACAGAACTATATTACACAGTATTAGACATTAAATTATTATGATATTATTACTCAACACCCACTATGTTAAAAGGTCACTTACTATCACTGTATAATTATATCAACCTACATCATAGAAAAGTAATTATCTCTGATTAAGCTGTTGAGTTTTCAAAAAGTGAAAATAATTTAGTTTCTCACAAGCAAAGTCAAGGCTCACAACCAGGGGTGATTATTTCTGGCCTGGACCTTGCTTTTGGAAATTAGTCAAAAGGAAAAAAATAAACATGTGTAAATTTAAAATGCTGCAAATGTCGTAAAATACACAAAATTAACAAAACAGATACAGGACTGGATGGGCTGGTAGCTGAGGTCGGATTCTTTTTCCTGCCTGTCAAAGACGGACGGAGCAACATTTGAAACTGTGACACCAAACCCAAACTGTTACGGATCCAGAGTTGGAATGACATATTCCTCATGAATGTCCCAGTGAATTTCTCGTTTATTTCCTTCGTAGTCACTGAAATGGTCACTCTACCATGATGGCAATGCTGAGTATAACATTTTTATCCAATCATGAGCCCTACTCAAGTTCAGATACGCATCATGCCAATCATTACAGTTCACATCCCAAATCTCACAAGAGCAATGACTAGTCAAAGAAAATGTAATCCTGGTTTCTTGTGACCATTTAGAGAGAAAACCACACAAAACCCCCAACACTCAACTATGGGCTGGAGTGATGAGGAAGCCATTCACATCCATCTGATCGGTTAGAAATGCCCTGGTGCTTGGCAGTTGCTTTATTTTTCTTTGAAACTTGCCTCTCTGGCCATAAACAAGGTGTAACGTAGCCATGGAGATAAATAACTGACAAGACACCTAAAATGTAAAAAAATTGTTTTGGCCACTTTAAGCCAGAGTAACAAAAATAAATGAATAAAACCTACAAGGCAAAATATTCCTTCTTCATCCAACTTTTTTTTTAAATCAATTAATTAAAGTTTAAATAAAATAAAATAGGCTATTCTATGTAATAAATATAATTGTATATTTACTTCATTCCAAACTTATATCAAATATACCTTTGACATGGAGCAGGGGCTGGAGATCGCAGAAGTCTTTTATCGTCAAAAGACCTCCTTCCCTCTGAAGAACTGTTTAAGTTGTTGTCTTTGCCATGCAACCAAATGGACTGAATCAAAGGGATCAAAGCTTAGTGCCATGAGTTTTACCACAAAGGAGGTACGCCAGCAGCTGGATGTGAAAGTGATGAAAACCTGCAGGCAGCAGAGTTTAGGTTCAGCTTAAGTTCACCAGTCGGAGAACAAGGTCTTTTCTGGTGGCGTTAGAGCAGCACTGTAGACGCTCTGGGTCAACTTCCATCCACACTCGGCGAGTATTCCAGAGCAGATGGAAGACTGTGATGCACCTTTACTAAGTACAATTCAACCACGGTTTTATTGTTTGGTTTTACAAAGTGATGTTGGTGAGCACAGTACAGGAAGTACCGAACAAATCCGTCATAACAGAATAACTAAGCTGGGTAACCTAACTATTGAAATATAGCTATCTACTTAATCAAAGACAATCTGAGCGGTGGATCAGACCGACCAGATGAGCTTCCAGCCTGGAACACAGGGATGCATTTATTTATGGGCTCGCTCTGCAACTGTACAAGGTAAAGAAAGTAGGGGAGTGAGAAATGGCTGGAAACAAAAAGTAAATCTCCTGACCTTGCTGCTGGCCCTTTAGCTCTCTGTGTGAAGGGGTTTAGCCTATGGCCTTAAATATTTCAGCGCGGCTTGGCTGACTGGAAAGTGCTGAGCTAGAAGAAGGGATAGAAGCCAGGCCACAGTGTTCAACCTCCCCCACCAATTAACACAGCAGCGGGACTTCATCGCGGTGCTCAGCGGCGTCTGCATGTGTATGTGTGCATATGTTTGTTACAGCCCATTCTCTTTATACAAGTGTCAGCTGCTCATTCTTACAGCATCAAACGTCCTTGTGATAATGTGGTAAATGCCCCTCCAGACATTCAAAAACACACGTCTCAGCTTTCTCTTACCAGTAACTGTGAGTTCAGTCGTCCTTCGGACAACAAATCCTCCAAACTGGACTTCACAGGTGTAATTTCCAATATCATCTTCCTTTACTTCTTGAATGGACAGAATGTCTCTTCTCTGGATGATGCTGGCTCGCCACTGCTTTGGGCGGCACTCCTGCGTATTAGAGAAGGACAGGCAAGTCAAAATGAGAAAAAGAAAATTAGATAGATAGATAGATAGATAGATAGATAGATAGATAGATAGATAGATAGATAGATAGATAGATAGATAGATAGATAGATAGATAGATAGATAGATAGATAGATAGATAGATAGATAGATAGATAGATAGATAGATAGATAGATAGATAGATAGATAGATAGATAGATAGATAGATAGATAGATAGATAGATAGATAGATAGATAGATAGATAGATAGATAGATAGATAGATAGATAGATAGATAGATAGACAGACGCACACACGCAGATATAGAGTAGCTGGTAATAAGCAGATAAACTATCATGAATTGCACATGACCAGAAATTAAATATTTTTGTGAGCTGAGCTGGACACAAAAGCTTTAAAAACATCACTGAGCCCTGAAAAAGTAGATAAATTGGTAGGGATTTAATACAATTTGCCACTATGTGACACAGTAAATTCACACAATAAAACGATGAGACTATGACATTATCTTATTTATCTTATCAAGATTTATTGCACTGAACTCGATATTCTCCATTCAATATTTTACTGAGGACACGAGGACGGACAATTTTATTTACAGCATGCTCTCCTGGCTCAATTAGCGTCTTTTTTCCGGATCTGTGTATGTGTGAGATATGAGTGTCCGGGAACAACGAGCGACTTCGTGACATGATCCTCCCCACAGCTCCTTAATGTTCTGGCGGGGACAGCGATGGCTTGGATTCTATTCCATCGTTGCTCCCGGCAACCTTTGAATTCAATCACAGGGGCTCCACAGTGGTCCAAATAACTCTGGGTCCCAGCACTCCCGGTCATTACCCAGATCGTAATTGAATTCCAGAAAAACCTAGAGGTCGACCCTGGCCAGCTAATCTACTGCTGATCTCCCTTTGATTAGTCTGGCCCGAGTCCTTGATCTGGAGGCACTTTGTTGTCCACAGGCCTTGCCTGACCCAGGAAAGGCCAGAGCCCAAGTGCGAGTGGAGGGGTGCATGCTGAATAAAGATTATGGTACAGGAGCATTTGGAGGGCATCTGCTTTTTCCACAGGGCACACAGACAGACATGACACAATTTCTCCGCTGATAGAAGTTTTGTGCTGATTATGAAAGTCATTCCTATGCTGCTCTCCGCGCAGGCCTCGTTCTCGCTGGAAGACTTCCACAACAGTGTGGAACACTGCAAATAAAGCTTAAGTAATTGCCTCCACACATAATCTGCCTAAGTGATCTGGAACCGCATTTCCAACAAGGCTTTTAAACATAAATGGCCAAGAAATTAGATGAAAGAAAACCAGTGAACTATTGAAGAACATTTTCCACTTGAAGAAACAGAAAGACAGATGCCCTCTTTATTACTTTTAATGCAAACACACAAAACGTCACAGATAAACATGAAATATGCCAAATAAACACAACAATAGCTGTGATGTAACAATTGATCAACAAGGATTTTCAGCCAGTGAGCAAGCCCACCTTGTACCATGTGATGTCCAGCTCTTTGCCAGGTTCAGCGTAGTCATCGATGTCAGGACAGAGGATTTCTTTGCTCTTACTGAGCTCAGCCTTCTCGGTTCGTCTCATGTTGGAATTGTAACAGAGGTTAGTGTCATTTTCAGCCACGGTCAGAGACATTGACACCTTCATGCAGTATGTGGAGTTTCTGTTAAAGAGAAGAGAAAAACACAAGCAGTTTACCATTAAAACCCAATTATCCCTATTTGAGTTTATGGTGCTAATACTACTACATATTACAGAAAAAGAACATAATGACACAATTTTCATAAAAATCCATAAACAACACAATGGTTCCCTCACTTGTAAAGAGAAAAAACTAAACTAAACAAAGAAAGAAAAGACGACTTCCCCCTCTGCCTTTGTCTGTGGGTGGTTGGCCTCTTCAAGCTCAGGTCTCTACTCGAGGTCTGGGAGCTTGAAGGTCCTACACAGTATTTTTGCTGCTCCTGGGACTGCAATCGTCTGGACAGAGATTGCTGATGTAGCTCCTGAGAGGCTGGAGCCAGTTTCCCACCTCAAAGTGCCCTGATTACTACTGGAATTTCTTTCTTCGGGCCTTAGTATTGTCCAGCATCTTGTGAAAATTCTTCTTCCTTTCTCTTGGGACATCTATCACTACTGCTTTCTTCTGTAGTTTGTTGAGCAACACAATGACTGGTTGGTCGCCTACCACTGACCTGGGTGCTTGAGGGTTCTGCACAGTATTTTTGCTGTTCCTAGGACTGCAATCTTATGGACCAAGATCTGGGATGTAGCCCCTGGGATCTGCTAGAGCCAGCCTCCCAGTTTGGAGGACATAACTCCAAGTGCCCCGACTACCACTGGCAGCACTGCTGTTTTCCATATATCTTCTCCATCTCTTCCTTCAGCCCATGGTACTTCCCCAATTACTTGTTAATTGGTTGATTGGTCTGGAAATCTCACAGGAACTTTGCTCTTTCATTCTCCACTACATGTGGAGATATTTCCCACCATGACTTTAGGATTTCCAACCCATACTAAGTGCAGAATTCCTATACAGCACAAGTGCAACCTGGTTGTGGCATTTCCTGTATGCTTTACCTGCCTATATATATTAATACACACACACACACACACACACACACACACACACACACACACACACACACACACACACACACACACACACACACACACACACACACCACACACACACACACACACACACACACACACACACACACACACACACACACACAGAGAGACAGATATGTTCCCTCTGGTTTCCAACCTTTTTCTGTTTGTAAATCTAGCAATAATTACAAGTTCAGCAGCTTTACCGAGTCAATGCCGAACACTTCTTACCATTATTGGATTTATGGGGCGATTAAGGGAATACTAATCAGAGAAGAGACAAATGCAGGGATGGTCTCACAAGGAAAGGAAAGGAAAGCGCTTTGTCATCACAGTGAGTCAGTCCTGACTGAACAACCCCCTCCCACCACCACCACCACCACCACCTGCAGATACATTCATTTCCCAGCAACATTCAACAGTCCAACACTAACATCTCTCCTTCTTTGCTGTTAATGTGCTCGGTGTTGTGTTAGAAGCCACACAGTACTGACCACGGCACCTGCCTCCCCAGTGGTGACTGTAGCAAGGTGTTGCTTCCCATGCAAAGATTTCCACAAGATTTTGAAGCTTCATTACAGGAACTGTTCCTGATCAACTTCATAAGGATTAGTCAAGTCAGAGATTGATCGGACTGAGTCCTAGCTCTCTACTAGACCTTATCATTAGGGATGAAATACTTTTTCCTAATGAATACTTTGTTTATTGTATGTACAACTGGTTTTAATGTGATGATTAATAAAAAGGGAATCAAATAACTAAAATAAACAGTCGTCAATCAGTTCTAGAAAGTTTTAGAACATTTTAGGTGAATGTAACTGTGATATTGGAAACCCAGATGAATGGACAGTACGTTCCGGAGGCGGAGCATCCATAGGAGGGTCTCATCAAACTGGTGAAACAGCAGAGCTCTGGATGCACTGGAGATTGTCAAGAACTTCGGGCCATAAAGAAAACTACTGCAATTCCCAAGTCTGAAGGTAATGAAAACATTAATCAGAGGGTCATCAACAACAGCCTGGTCAACATCATGAGCAGCCCAACTCTAAAACCCCCAAAACCCCACAGGCTTTTTAACATAGGCCCGACTGCGTTTCTGCCCTCCATCACCCGCCCGATCCATCAGTGATTGGACTCGGTCGAAGGGCTGTGAGAACAGCCGTATGAGCTTTCATTTAACGTCATTAGATTACATTTACCACTAGCCAGATGCTCCCTTTCACAGTAAATGACACAGTATGATCTACTTAGGGTTAGGTTATGGAAGCAATAAGAGAACTCACCCCTTTCATATAAACACCTATGACCCTCAGGGACCATAAAATAAAGACCTGCACACACATGGAAACACACTCTCATGGAAACACACTCTCGTGGAAACACACTCACACTTGCAAGACAATCTGTGGAAGAGTGTTTCGCTCAGCAGTGGGAGGAGCAGAGGAAGAAAAGCTCCTTGCACTGAGGAGAGAAGATGCCGTATACCACCACATAGAAGATGACTAAAAGGGCATCTGAAAATGTTGTAGGAAGAAAAACAAGATGCAACATATTGCTACAGAGAATTGCACTGCTACTGATGAAATCTAACATTATTGACTCAGTACCTCCTATCTAGAGGGAATAGAGTGGGAGGTTGTGATGCTGTAGGCTTACAGAGTACATTTGGACAATATATTTGTTGAGGGAACAAACAGAGTCAAGCAAACACACACTTACAGAGAAATGGCAGTAGAAACCAATATAAAATGTCTTACTTGGGTATCGTGCCAGTGTGCGTTGCTGTGATGGTTTCAGTGTGTCTGCGTATATGTGGAACTACGGTTTAAAAAAAGGGTGGCCGCACACAGAGAAAGTCTTCTAAAGACAAGCCTTGAACAGTGATGACAATAAAAAGCATCTGATGATTAAATGAGCCCAGACGTGATTCAGGTTTTGGTGTTGACAGAAGAGCTCTTGGATTTATTCAAATAAATCCCACATCTAACACAACGTAAGTCCTGATTGTTATCAAGTCAATACTTCAAGTGTAATGTTACCCAAGTCTGATTTTAGGATTCTGCAATTAAAATGACTGTTGCAGACTAAAAAAAATTAAGGCATGTGGTGTCTTAAATAAAGTCAGACTCATCTGCTTTCAGATGAACAAGGTAAATGAGCATCTAAGTCAAGTTCAGCTGAAACTAACCTGTCTGCAGGAACAGCCAACAGCTGCTCACATTTTATTGGCTTATAATATTTATATTTCTGCTTATTTCTGGGTTTATTTATATGCATTAATGAATTCTATTTTATAGAAGTTACAATCTGGGTAAAATAAATTCAAGAAGTTTCATAAAAACATGTTATATTTGTTATGTACTTGAAATACAGGTATTTTTCTTGAGGATTATCAGGTTACTCAAATCACAGCACCGTGACGAAAAAGTGTTTAAACACTGTACAATTAGAAGTATAAATATACACCATTTTCTAAAGGCTTTTTAATGGTGTAATTGCAGATTTATGAGGGTTTACACAGCGAGGGTTTGACGGCAAAAGCAAAGCGACTTGGGACAAAAGAGGAAGTTATGAGAAGAGGAAGGAAACAAATAAGGAAAAATAGAATATGCATAAATCAGTTATAAAAAAGAAAACATATTTCCAAATGATATATATTCCTTTTTGAATTATATTTCCTTATTTACATTTTTATCTGTTGACGTATTTATTGTATGTGGTGGTGCTCCTTTCATCAAGAAAGACCCTTTCTGCAAAGTGAAGTGCAAACCATGCCAGCGCATTTACCTTTAATCCATCACCCATCTGTACATGATGATGCTGGCAGATGAAAAAAAGATCCAATAACAATATGTGGTGCAGATCAGAGATGACATGTCGCAGTTAGGAACTAGGCCAATAAAGTCCACAGGGGGCAAATAGGAAACATCTCCACACCTTCTACACGGCACATATTCACAGCGAGCAGCCTGCAGCATCACTGTGAGGTGTCAATTGTGGTCCTTGACTGACAGAAAGCAAGTGGTCGATGTACATTTGTGGACATTCTTTCACAGCCGTCACGTTCTCTTTGAGAACAGCTGTTTGGGATATTAGTCAGCAGTTCACTGTAGCTGCACTTCTGAAGACAATGCAACCGTAGGAAGGAAACACACATGGTTTCACCCACCCCAGAACACTGACTCATTAGTGAAAGTGTTATAAAAGAATCTCTCAGCCGTAACACTGAGGGACTGTGACAGTGACTGAGTGAGGAGGAGAGTAAGACAGATTGATGGATCAGAAGAAATGTTACAGACCTAATGTGCAATGATGTGCTGAGGGAGGAGACGCAGCAAAAGAGCAAAGGAATAAAAGAGAGACTCCAAAAGAGCGCATGGAGATTACTATGTAAATGAAGTCACCTTCACATAAAAACTTCCAATTACACTTGGATTCCAGACAGAAGGACAAAGATGACTGTTCATACAGTAAACGCACACACATTACACACTTAGTAAATCAGGGTGCCGTCATATCCGTCACTGCTTTAGAGAAAAGCCAAACTTCAGAAACATTTAACTCACATTTATGGACAAGACGCTGCGGAACCTCGGTAAATACATGCTAAATGGATCAATTAAAAGAGAAGATACTGAGTCAGATTTGATGTGTTGCCTTTGTCAAAGTTGATCACACTTAATCAAAAACAAAACAGCCGTGTAGTTTAAAAACCCCTTCTGACCTGCAGGACGCTGACATCAAGGTTAAATAATTAAATAACAGTAAGAATAAATGCAGCATAAACCATGTTCACCTGTAAATAAAAGACTGACAAAAATATTTCAAAACATATGGTTTATTTGCAATTCATAGTGATTTAAACTATTTAAACTACCACCCCACAAACTACCATTCAATTCAAAAATACTTCATTACACACGAGGGGGAAGTTAACTGTTGCAGCAGTTTTCATGATTTAAGTTACATTCACTGGTCAATAATATGTACGTTACAGGTGGGGTATTTTTCCTTTTTAGGTTTTTGTTAAACATACATTTGATGGTTTTATTGAATGGAACTTGTTTTTCATACTGTGAGAACCCGAGATGCACAGCTTGGAATTTATTTAATACAATAATTCGTTCTTAAAATTCCTACTTTGTAAAGTTCTGACCTGATGATTCTGATTTTAACCAATTCTGAGCTTTTTTTTAAGGACTGTAATTGAAAACTCTTTTTTTTCTTTTTTCTACATATTCACTCTGTTTATTACAATACATTGACTGTAAATTAGTTTTCTTTCCATAAAACTGCAGCAGGAAACAACATCTGGAATATTAAAACTTAGTTACTACACCGAGGTATTTGGAAAAATGAAGTTTATACAACAAAACGATAATAAATAAGCCTTAATGCTGCTGGTTTATATGTCTCCGAACTCCTTCTCTTTTTTAAGTATTTCAAAACCTAAAAGTGCATTAGATATTAGGATAAAGATTTTGTTCCTCACGATCACTCACTTTGAAATAAATGAGTAACTTGGCCAAAAAAGGAAAACTTTGAGGTGTTGTTAATCTGTTAGGCTGTGTGATATTTGACTTATGCTTGAACAAGGATATGAAATTGCCAGTAAGGACAAAGATTTAAGATGTACAATCTCAATTTCTGTTGTAATGCTACTATTTTAACATGTATAATCTACTTGATGAAACTGTTCACTCACAATTCATCTTTAAAACTTGGAATTTGGTTGGTCAGCTGGTCAAAAGACAGTATAAAGAGATTTGAGTTTTTCTCAAAGTTGCATTAGACCTGACAGGCTACTGTCATAAGATGAATTGTTTTAAAGTGTTCACAAACTGTGTGAGAGAGAAAATGTTCAATAAAAAGGATTGGTTCTTCACTACATCTGCTTCCATCACTCAGTTTTCAGGAATTATTATTCTCTCCGTCACGTTGTCTAACTTTGCTCGTTCACAACTTGGTCTTCTCTCGTCTGGTCCAAAGCTGTTCTGTCCCGCACGCTTCAAATCTGATCCCAGTCTTATAAAACTTATTTCCCTTTGTTTTTACATCATTTTTCATGCAACTACTCTCCTCCACTACTGTCTCAGCCACACTTTCTGAGGCGCCTAAACAAAAGTCTCCGTCACCACCTGCAAACTGAAATCCTCCAGCATCTAGACATCAGAGGGTAATTACAGACGTTCTCCCAGTACTCTCACTCATGTATACCAGCGGTGAGCTGCGGAGGAGTAATTAGCACTGACACCTACTAGTACGACATCTGCATGTCCTCTGCATGGTCACGTGAGTTTTCTCCAGGTGGTCTGACTTCCTCCCACAGTCCATCATTATGCATGTTAGGTTAGCTGACCGTAGTTTTGGGAATAACAGTGTTTGTTTCTGTGTGACCCTGTGACGACCTTGTGACCTGTTGAGTGCGTAGCCTCGTCAGATGATAGCTGTAACCCTTCCACTGCTGTCCCACCCAAAGAGCGATCCTCGGTATCTCTGAGTCTAGCTGCAGTGATTCCTGGATTCCAGGATAAGATCTGGGAGGATCTCTCACGCCGTTGCACATGTCAGTGTGTGCGGCAGCTGTCTGGCACAAGCATCTCCAGGACATGCTGTCACAGGTCAGCGCGAAACGTTGTTTCTCAAAAACATGTCTGGTCACTATACTAACAGTAAAGACATTTACACACATTTTAAAGTGTGATGGATTTGATTGCACAAGTCCCTGGTGTTTACACCACGAGACTGTGAAGGCCATAAAAATGTTTTACAACGTTTTCTAGACTCATCAAACTATTCAGTGACCTTTCCTGCCCCACGGATGAGGGCACTGTCACCCTGGACGAGACAGCCTCCATCAGGATGGAAAAGTTTCCTCATAAGATAAAGGTGAGCGGTCAGAATAACTGTGTATTGATTTGTAGTGACCCTTGCATTGACGAGTACAGGTGGACCCAAACTCTGCCAGCAGAAGACCCCCCTCAGCTTAATGGAGTCACCGTGTCTCCTCACCGAAGGGGCAAGGGTTTGATTGTTTTTCCTTTTTTTCACTTTGCCAACTGTCTCCACTTGAATCACAATGCGAATACAGTATCTGTCTGAACTGGCAGCAAGATGCAGCAAAACGTGGATAAATAATCTAGATATATATATAATAATCATGCTGTTAATTACTGTGCAGAACTGTTTGATGTAAATTAAAATATGCCACTACTACTGTTTCTACAAATATTCAAAATAATAATCAAATAAATTAAAAAATTACAGTCCAGCAGCAGGTTGTATTAAGATGTCCAACTGAAATGTTGCCATTATTATATTGAACTGTGCTTTTAGACTAACTAGTAATATTTGAGAAAAATTAGACAAATAATGTGTATGCCTCCCAAAGTGCTGCAGTGCACATATACTTTTACAGAAATCATTCTAGATACAGAGTAAATCACTTTGGTATATCTGCTATATCTGCTATATCAAGAACAAACATTATAAGAATAGAAATATCATCCAATTAAGTTGTCTTGCACAATAAAGTTCTTCCTTTTGTTTGGTGGTAACTTGTGAGTGTGTTGATTCAGTCCTGCAGTTAAATAGACATGTAATAGTCATACATATCCACTAATGTCAGTCAGGATTAAATAAGTGTTAAATGCCGGTGAAATGTAAATGAAGGTCTACAGCATATTCCATATAAAAAACAAGAAAGCTGTAGGTTTATTTTTTATTTTGTATTTTTTTTCTTCTGGGAGGGTAGACTTGAGGTGTTTCGTTCATATGTGCTGAAATTTGCAAATCAAAAGCCTATTCCCTAACATAAAAATAAATAAATAGATAAATAAATAATAAAACGAAGTCAGCTCTGAGGCAAACCTCTTGTAATGTTCTGATTATGGTATCTGAGAGGTTTGAAATCCCTTCGGCTTAGTGCAAGTAGAAAAAGAAAGACGGAGTTGGAGGTACTTCTTAAATATGGCACCCCTGGATTTCAAACACATTTAAATAAGAGCAAAGGCCCGTTAAAAGAAACTGCCAAAAATCAAAGACAGTATTAATTAGAAAGAGAATAACAGTAAAGTGTATTTTCCAGCTTAGTGGCTCAAAGTTCAGTAATCACATGCTGTATAGGCTGGTGTATCATTGAACACAAGAACATGAAATCTCTTTCGCCTCTGTGGGTTTTAAAGAGGTTTTTATCAGTGTTTATTAAATTCACTGTGAAATGAAGATCCACAATATGCTGTTTATTGAGGGACGCCCTCCAACGTAAATGTTTAATAAGTTGGTAAGTGCCAGTGCATTTACTGAACATGCTCAAATACACTGGAGAACTAAAAAAAAGGTTCAAATCATCAAGTGGGAAAATACGTGATTATTGGATATATAAAAATATATATATAGTTTAAATTTCATCTCTGCCAGTTTCTCTTTCTGTCACCGAAACCTACCGTAAGACACAGGAGTAGAGGCCCACGTCCTGGAGGTCAGCCGGTCGGAACCAGATTGCGTCTTCCTCCTTACTCATACGAACGCCATCAAAAGAGATGGGCTCCTCGAAGTCGCTGTGGCCAAGGCCAGAGCTGCGGTACCACATGAGGCTGAGGCCCACGCTTTGTGCCTGGCTGTAGTTGGCCCGGATGTAACCATAGAAGAGAGCGCACTTGAGCCGCACCGGCTCGCCCTGCAGCACCCGGTACTTCAGGTAGTCCACGGACCAATCTGTGCAGCCGTCCACTACAGAAGAACAGAAGGAAAGAGACATTTATCAACACGTGACAAGAGACAAAATCAAAGAAAGAAAAGCTATTACAAAGCAATAACATGCTGTATGTATGAGCACATACAGTAATAAACAATAAAATCCAACCCAACAATACGTTATGCATCCTCATATTACTATGAAAGAGCATATGAGTGCAAAGATTACCTGCTCATAAACCAGCCACAATAATCCTCCTTTTTATTAGTGGAAAACACTCCCTTAAATTGCTGCACTTGTAACAAACAACAAGCTCAAGAGTGCCATGGCTTCACGGTGTGCACTGAATAGAAATGAATGTAAATGCAACTTCTATTGGCTTTCTCCCTTGTAGGGGTCACCACAGCAGATTATCGTGTTCAGCATGTTAACTCAGGATAAGTTTTACATCAGATACCCTTCCTGACACAACCCCATTTATCTGACTTGGGACCAGCACTATGAGAACTATGTGACCCCTTAGTGGGTGGGGCAAATGAAGGCATTGTGGGGCTGCGTGTCCTGAAGAAGAGTTCCTTTGAGCAGCATGTCGACCTTCTGGTCGGAGGCCTCCGACTCCTACCCAGTATTTATGAGCGTGCTTGTAACATATAGCATCTTCTCTCTTCCATTGTTCACAGTTTGTGCAGAAACAGATTTGCCACTCAGGCATAATCTTTTTGCATATAAGCACTGTGACATTTGTGAATTAACAGTAAAATATTTTCAAAATTGATGTCAAGAACCCTCAAAAGCATAATATTTACCACAGTTCTGTGCCAGGGTGCATGGTTAGTTCACTGAACAGGAATATACAGCAAGCGCTTTCAAGCAAGATGTGCGCCTTGTCTAAAAGTGCTGCAGTCAGCAGTCATTCATCAGGTAGTTTGAGCGGCGCGTCTGACCAGGTCAGGGTGCAGGCTACAGTGAAAGAAGAGCAGACGATTCTCCAGGTAAAGCTTGTAAAGAATATTTACTACACAAAACACCAATAAAGACTAATAATGAAGACTAATCTTAATCTCTGAAAAATGCATGGTTCTCCTGCTCCTGTTGCAAAGGAAAGGTTAGTCTGAAGAGCACAAAGGCTAAAGAGACATGATCCAAAGCCCCTCAGGCACAGTGGTCTGGTTCTTCTTATTCCAACAAACACATCTCTATCCTGTACCGAGTACTGGATTGTAACCTGTGGCCAGATATCAGTCTCTCACTAATTAGCCAACATTTGTTTATCCGGCAGGTGTATATTTGAGAGGATGTGTGCATGTGTAACCAGAGAGACTGGGAGACAGAAGTGGTGATGGTGTGGTGAGATAAAGTAATGAGAACCCTGCTGCGTGCCAGTCTGTGAGTGATACAGAGCCTCACAGGGACAGCTATGCTTGTAATTAATACTCTTAATTACCAGGGAGGTAATGTGTGTCTTTGTGTGTGTGTTTTCATGAGTGTGCATTCCCTATACGAAGGGCTGTCTGCCTAATTATATCAGTAATTACCAATAGACTTTGGAACAAATGTGTGTGTGTGTGTGTGTGTGTGTGTGTGTGTGTGTGTGTGTGTGTGTGTGTGTGTGTGTGTGTGTATGAGAGAACTACTATTCTACTACTAATATTTATGCATGGCATAAAATATGAAACTATCAGATATAATCCATAATTTTGAGCACAAGGTCCTACAGATGCAGAGAGACGTGCATGCTCTCAGAAGCTCGCCCCTCACACGACTAACAAAGGAATTTTACAGTTGTTATACATCTTGCTGCGTGGCTTTAGTACCACATAGGCCTTTCAAAGTGGAAGGCAAAGTGGCAAAAACACCCAAAAACATTATTGTTCAAGAAGAGAAACACAAAGAAAATCCTCAGAAAAACACTGAACTGCTGACTAGCTCCTTTGACATTAAGGTAGATTTCCTCTGAAGGCACCCAGTAAGTTCTCCGTCCTCTCTGCATATCAAACTGCTTATCAGCAGGGAAATCAGAGGCTTCCTTCATCCTTTTTTATTCATCCTCTGCAACTCTAATGGATGTGACCTCTGCGTCGCTCCCGCAATCTCCATTTCCAGCTTCCCTGCCACAACTAAAACTCTTCATCCTAACAAGCTTTGCTGCTGATTCACAACGAAAGAAAAAATGTTTTGCAAGGTAGCACGCCTGTCATTTGCCTTCACCTCGCAGACTTAGAATGATGGTCTCGAACAATGCAGCTCAACATGCATTAAAGCCCGCACATGTTAACACACACACACAAATAAGGAGGCCTTTCATTCCCGATAGACATCCCAAGGGGTGTTGTTTAATGCAGTGGCCTTTTGTGGGGGAAACCATATTTACATCTGAGACTCAAAACGGTTTTATCAACTCAATTAGAGGCTGACATTTCCCACATCCCCATGCTGGGCCAGAAAATCAATGCTTCCCGCTGGAGGAATACTTCAGTCCCCACCTTTCACTCTCTCTCTCTTTCTGATGACAGCTCACACATAACTACACACAGATATAGGATCTCTCCCTTTTCTGCCCTGCACTTCTGGGAAATCAAGGATTTGTGGTGATTCTGCTGAGCCGCTCCTCAGCAGCCTTATAGTGTGAATGATGTTTCTATATGGACTCATTCTCACATGGCTGTCAGACTTTGAAATCTTTGTGCAGCACTTTAAGCTGCGGCACTGCTTTTGCTCGCCGCTGTTACCCGATACGTGCTACGTGACATGATGTATGGGGTTCAGGTACAGTATAGCTGGTGTAAGAAAACACACGGGTGGAAACGACAAGCTACAGGATCTATATGTGTGTGTGTGTGTCACAGAAACCTTATTATAGCCTGTGTCAGGGCAGCCCTGTCTGTCTGTGGCCGACACTAAACCAAGCCAATAAATACGGACCCTTGAGCTTGAATAAATTCACGCACATACACACTCACGGAGTCACACAAACAAAAATGCACACGCACAGCAACCCCACCCCCGATCCCGGGTGGTTACATGTCACCTGAGTCAACTCCTGCCTTTTTTCCCCGACATCCTCGTATTCCCACGATCCTTTTGAAACATTATACTGCCCCAGTGTGTTTCCTACTGTTGTCCACAGCCTTCCTGTTGCCCGCAGTCATCAGCTTCTCCTCTCTCACCACTACCTGCTCTCCTAATGAAGTGTAATTATCAGATGTTGGGTGGGTGGATGGGTTCTTACAGGCTTGGGAGACATTCAGTGATGTGTGTGTAGATACGGATACTTAATAAGTCTCTCTTATTCGAGTTCTTCCCTCCTCAGCCGACATCCCGGCCCTGCTTCAGCTGCACAGGACAAAAACTCCATCCTCATCTCCAGCTTCTGGCACATTCTGGCTGCTTCTTCTACCTATTTAGGGTTGTCAAACTGATTTTAATAATAGTGCTATAATTAATTTTAACTATAAATCAGACCTGTATTTTTGTTTTGTTTTAATGAAGCCTTGTACAATCATGAGCAGCACAGCCAAAGAAACCACCGTTGTCATTTGCTACAGAAATTCAAGTCTTAGCAAAGGCTAATTATGCTCAAAAGCCCTCCATGGTGTTCCGACTCCACAAGCATGGGCATGAAATATGTCGACCACTAAAGCTAATTTTGCAGAATATGCAGCAAATTACTTAATGTACTAGGTAGTACGCCTTGGGAAACAGTAAAAACACCACTCCTGATCTTCTCTGGTATACACATGAATACTGTGAGTACGGTTCATAATGTTGTCATATTTTTCTTCAAAACAAAAATCAGTCAGTTTGTTTTTTTTGTTTTTTGCTTGATAATTGACAGTGATTCTCTCTGTGTTTCTCTTGACACAATCCAAGATAAAGCATGAATAAGAAGGTTACTACCCATTTAGATTAAAAAACAAAAATACTAACTTACAGCACTTTACTGAATCAGATTCACATGTGTGGAAATGGTTGGTTAGTTTGTCACAAAAAACAAACTTCTTTAATTAGAAAAAAAGAGAAATAGTTATTGTTGGTTTAACTATGTGGCTTAGTGGTCAGCACCAGCAGCGTCGGGATAGACTCCGACAGACCCCCGTGACCCGGAGACGGATAAAGCGGGTATAGATAATGGATGGATGGATGGAT
Organism: Xenentodon cancila; assembly: GCA_014839995.1. Classification (NCBI taxonomy): domain Eukaryota; kingdom Metazoa; phylum Chordata; class Actinopteri; order Beloniformes; family Belonidae; genus Xenentodon; species Xenentodon cancila. The sequence goes on along the minus strand of CM026200.1, from coordinate 2,375,589 downwards.
GGTTTAACTATAGTTACTGCAGCCAAACTGCGCTGCACAGTTTGACAAAAGTTCTTCACTTCTGCAGTTTGTTCAGACATAACTCTCTAAATCTGTGCTGCTATATTCTTTTAGAAAGAAAAATCACTTTCATTTTCAAACAAGCCATAGTTGACGGTCATTTTCTGTTTTTAATGCTCATTAACTTGAATATAAATTCAACAGTGCAGCTGAGGCCTGAAGAGATGAAGATGCATCTACTGGGGGAGCCTTACAATGATGTTGGGGTGAACGTGATGGAAAGTCCACTCCCATTAAGATTGACACTTTAAATGCTTTCTGCTTGTGAATAATGTTTCTCACTCCAATTTGCCTTGAATTGACCTTAAAACACTTCCCAAACTGGCAGGCAGTAACAGATTCTGCTCTGAAACTATTGCTGGTGTCTTTATCTTTTACATATTGTTTTAAAAAACATCTGAATGCTCCAAACCAGTAAAGTGCCAAAGCCTAACCTTTAATAGAGGTGACCACACCTGCTGATGATCAATGAATCATGTGAATTTCACCTGTAGCATTTGGCTGCTGCAGGCCTTTTTATTTCTTCCTGAAGCAATAAATGTGTCTGAAATTTAGTTTTTGTGACTAACTGTGTTGTTTATCTGAGGTTTCAAACTTCAAGACCTTGTAATAGCAAACTGATTGTCTCTTATGTCCTAATCCAATAAACTTTATTGGAGGAGATTGTACTTTTCACTTTCCACTATTTTTGTTTCTAGCAAAATGTCAACGCTTATTGAACAGAGGCAAGTTTATTTATATAACACAATTCAAGAACAAGGTGATTCAACGTGCTTTACAGAGACATTAAAGCATCACATAAATGAAAAGCATGATTTAAAATGTAAACAAAAGAAAGAAAGGAAAACGAACAACAGATAAAGTCAATGGTTAAAATGTAATAATTTAATGTAATAATGTAATAAAAAGTTTTGAACCTCAGGCCTTAAAGTGGAGATTTTGGTGTCCTGGTTACAGATTCTGCGTTTTGGATGTCAGAAAAATATGGGTGGACGGGTGGATGGGTGGACGGGTGGATGGGTGGGGGTGGGTGGACGGGTGGATGGGTGGACTGGTGGATGGGTGGACGGGTGGATGGGTGGACGGTGGGATGGGTGGATGGGTGGGACGGGTGGATGGGTGGTGTGGTGGGGGCGGGTGGACGGGTGGACGGTGGGATGGGTGGATGGGTGCGACGGTGGGATGGGTGGATGGGTGGGACGGGTGGATGGGTGGTGTGGTGGGGGCGGGTGGACGGGTGGACGGTGGGATGGGTGGATGGGTGCGACGGTGAGCGTATGGACGGGTGGGGGTGGGTGGATGGGTGGATGGGTGGGACGGTGGACGGGTGGGGGTAGGTGGACGGGTGGATGGGTGGACTAGTGGGGGCGGGTGAATGGGTGGACGGTGAACGGGTGGACGGGTGCGGCGGTGAGCATATGGATGGGTGGACTGGTGGGGGCGGGTGGACGGGTGGACGGGTGGACTGGTGGACTGGTGGGGGCGGGTGGACGGGTGGATGGGTGGACTGGTGGGGGCGGGTGGACGGGTGGACGGGTGGACTGGTGGACGGGTGGACGGGTGGATGGGTGGACTGGTGGATGGGTGGACGGGTGGACTGGTGGATGGGTGGACTGGTGGATGGGTGGACGGGTGGACTGGTGGACGGGTGGACGGGTGGGCCCCACCGTAGATCTCAACTAACACGTGGTACCACTTAAACTCAGGTGCCACATGGCAGGGGAAGGGTCCTGGGTGGGCGGGTACTGTATCATTAACTATGAGCTCATTTGACCTTTTCAGGTAGAAAATGAACTGGAAATGAACTCCAGCACCTGCTGCCGGTTTCTGAACAGTAGCAGAAGGACGCCTGCAGTGTTTTATGAGGCCATAATAATTATGCAGCTACGAGATTTGACACGAATCTTTTGGGTCCCTTGAAACCTGAAATTTGCAGAGAGAAGACAGTACACCTGACCAGCATTTGAGAGGCCGTGGCTCCTTGACTCCTTGATGTCATTTTCATGATCTTTAAATAAAAGAGTTTCTTTTTTGAAAGGAAAAAGTGTCATTGAATTTTCATAGTTGTTCATTTCACGTACTAAAATGTGGATGAAAGCGAGTAGTTTTACTTTTTTTTTGCCTGTTAATTAAGCGTCCTTCCCTTAAGAAAGACAAAACTCATGTTTCTTTTCTTAAATACTCAGACTTGAAATTCATTGACATGTTGGGTGAGGGTGAGTGAGAATGAGAGCCGTGTATTTGTTTAATAAAACAGTCCTTCTTAGAGATGTAATTTTCCCTTGGCTGCATGCAGACCACCGATTTAGCCAGTCTGAACTTGCAGCCCACAGCTTAACTAATTCAAAACATGACAAAGTTATAAGACTTACTTATACAAATATTGGCTTGACCTCTGAAACCCCTTTCAAACCTGGCATAAAATGTGTTCTAGGAAATCCGATTGCAAGTGGCAGGCAGTAATGCAACTTCTGAACACCTTCCAGGACATATTCAGATCTGATTACTCAGGACGCATCTGAAGGTGGCCTGAGACACTTTTATCCTTCTTCTCTTCACAGTCTGAACACAGAAATAACTTTGATTTGAAATTATGCGTTATTTATTGTGTAGCAGCGAGGGTTTGAGAGTAATGTAATTTCGATTCTCTGTATGAACCTCACATGTGGCAGAATTGACAATAAAAGTGACTTTGACTCTGACTTTGACTAATGACCATGATCCAGCTCGCGATCATTCTGTTCCTTCTTTTGGAAACAGGGCGGCACGGTGACTTAGTGGTCAGCACTGGTGCCTCACAGCAAGAGGTTCCTGGTTTGATTCCTGGCCCGGTGGGTCTTTCTGTGCAGAGTTTGTAAAAGTATGTCAATACATATATACTGAAGATAGATAGATTGATTAAATGTAATACAAACATTAGCTTTCATAAAGTTTATCACTTATAACTTCAGCCTTTAAAATTATGATGCAGACTCATAAAAACAGAGTAACATAAGATCACAAATGACTGTCGTTTTTTTTTGTTTTTTGATTGGAGTGACAGCTGACTGCACAGATATACCAGCAGGATTAAGAAATCCTGGCTGTGCTGCCAGCCTGGTCAAGACCGGGCTGGCAGCACAGAATAAATCTCCATGGTAACTTATTGCTTTTGTGCAACCAACTCAGAGGCGAAGTTAGCCAGGACACCTGACATGTCACAGCTCAATCCCTTACCATGGTTTTATTGCAGCAGCCCTCTGTTAAGTCTGGACTTGTGGGAAAACATATTATTATTAATAAAAAAAGAAGAGAAAACGCCGGGGGAAAGCGGCACCTCACTGCCACACACCAACCGTGAACTGTTCTCCTCAGCTGCCGTGGCTGTACATGTTTCCTAACATTGGCAGGACACACATGTCCAATACATGAATCCAATCAGATCTTCCATTATCTCTGCTTTTTATTATTTGTTTTATGTTTCCTTCTCTTGTATCATTTGTACTGCATGCACTGTAAAATGTGCTGTAATGGAAAATAGGGCTGCATTAACCTCTAAACCTACACCTGAAGACCACAGAAATGATGTAAGAGTAATATGGGAAATGCACCAAATCTAATTTCTGTTGGTGGATGCTAGCATTTGCATACAAAGTGGCAGAGTAATTTAAAAAGCAACATGAAGCTTTAGGAGATAATACCTAATCCTCAATAAATAAATAAAAATAGATTTGCCCCTCAGAATCTAAGCAGGTGCCCTGAATCAAGAGTCAGCAAATGTAGCTGTGGTTTGAATGACTACTACAGTTTTATAGGAGTCTGAGCAGACACACACTGAACAGTATCAAAAGTGGTTTATGGACAAACCATTAAAAAAACTTTCAAGTTTGCCTGAAGGTGACAGGGCTGCGTCTATTGTTCCGTACAGAAACCAGGGTGGGTTTGTTGCCCTTGACCAAGTTCAGCGCAGCTCATTCAGATCCTTTTAATAACTCTCCAATTGACTTCAAATTAACCAGAACTCGTTATAGAACAGAAATTTCCCCTGTTGTGTATGAAAGGGTGTCACTGAATATTTAGCTTTTTGAGTTCCCTCTCTCTCTCCTCCCCTTGCTCATCTTTTCTTCCTTTCTCTTGATGATAAAAGGGCTCTTTTTAAGGAGAACAGAAAGCTTGTCAGGATTTGGCCAGCTGGAGAAAGTCATTTAGGGCCCAAATTGATGTGCTCAGGGCTCTCAATAGTATCTCTCCAGTTGTGGGGGTGGGAGAGAGGGAGCAATGGAGGCTTGGATATTGTTACTTGTAAATGGCTCTTTATTTCATAGGCAAAGTTGGGAAATGACTGCAGCACTGTCTCTGAGCAGCACCAATATTAAGTGATCCTGCAACAAGATCACCTAATATCTTAACAACTAAATAGTCATTGGCTCCACTACATCATGTGTAGTTTTATTTGCAATGAGAACGCATGCAAATAAGGTCCATATAAGTTATAAAAGTCAAGGCTGAGCATGAACACCATCCATCATGTTGACAGGTTGTGAGCCGGCACCATGGACATGAATCCGTACACAGGCTGACTGGCTGAGCCAGGTTCCCTGGAGCATGACTGGGGAGGAGGGGTCTAGGATAAGCACTTCACACTACATCTTTATATGCAGACTGTGTGCTCACTTGTAATTTTCTATGGGAGAATCTTTGTGTTTGTTTATGCAGGTGTCAGTCTGCGATTTTGTATTAAAATAGCAGTAATTTGTTCTCTCCAAGTGCATGCGTATGTCTGTGCCACTGCTCTCCATTGTGCAGCTGTGATCCATGAGATTCAGACTGAGCTGTCAGTCTGCTAATCTCCCCCAGTAGAAATACAGCTTGGAAAATGTCATCGGAACATTCCGAATTGTGTTTACACTCACTGCAGGTTCCATCGCTTCTAATTTGACAAGTCATTATCACCCTTGCTTCGCTCCCTCCTCCATCTTGCAGCCGGAGACACAAAAATGAGGAGGAGGAGGAAGAATAGAGAAAGACAAGGGTATTAATTCCCCCTCACAAACACACAACTGTGCTTCCAGTAATCAGGTAATCCACAAACCTGACCTAGTATAGTGACGATTACTGCTATGTTCATTCATTTCCGCTGGTTACTCTGTTTCAGGTGTTCCTATAAACTTCATGTCTTTCAAAATGTATTTTCTTTAGGCTCACTTATGTTTTTAAAATGTAAACTCGAGCTTCTTCTTTGCTGTTTTGTAAAAAATAGCAGCTGGTAGGAATGACTATTAGGAAAAACGCATAGTTTTCCAGCCTCTCAGTCCCAAAGCAAAGTGAGCAGTGATGACAACTTCGTTACGATGGGAATTCTGCATTAAAAAATGTATTAATTAAGTTAAAAAAATGCAGGCTTTTAGCTACCTTAGGTCAAAGCAAAACACTTAGGATCCCGTCAGGAAGTTCTTACAGACCCTGCAGAGCAATCCAAGCTCGACTAATGCTGCTTCATCCTCAGAATAACATCATTATATCGACTCTTTATTTCACTTGGAAGGTGCGCTGTCATATGTAAGTCAGAACCCCCACTTTTAATCCTTTGTTTGCTTGTTGTTGCTGTTGTTGTTGGTTTAAATACATCCTCAGACAAAGCAAACAAATGGCTTTTCTCAGGATGCCATTACCACATTATCTACTTACATGGTTGTGAAGAAATGTCTGATTCAGGCTGTGGTCTGGCTTTCACAGGGCCATTTCAACACATTAACGACAAGCTCAGACAGTGGAAAATGAGGTGGGTTGCTGGGTTATATGCACGAGTTACCGCTTAGGTCGTTGTCGGTTGTTTTCTTTTCCATGGCAAGCTTCTCACTTCCTCACACTGGCATCTCATTGGTAAGAACAAGAATACAGCCGCTCCTCACCCAGCTTTTGTCCCACACCTGCACCATATATTTTGAACTTTCGTGAAAACAAGCTGCTCTTTACACTTCCTGACCTTATAGTCATGTTTCAGTTAAATAACTGTGACTGACACAAGTGGTCAGTAAACAAACTGATCACTGGCAACTCCCAACAAAATGTCATTCCACCTTTCAAAAAATAAGAAAAGAAACTGAGTTGTCTCTGCAAATCTCTGATGGACTGTCCTCAGGGTGTCCACGTGAGTCTTTCTGAGGACTTCATTACTGGTCATTCAGCTTACAGCCACATGGACACGCAGACAAACGGGGTCCCAAGAACTGTCCCAGTCACTGAAGATGAGCCTTCATCCATAGAGCTGAGCTCTTCTGTGGTTCTTTTTCTGTCTATGATGTGGAATTGAGCATCCTGAAGCAGACCAAATAAATCAATCAATCCATTTAGAAAATTACAGTATTCACACAAACATGGTTGCTATACCTTTGGTCCATTGAGTTTAAGACCGCATGTTGCTTTTGCTATTAGTATGCATTTTTTATTATCATTTAAAGCGTTTTATTACATACTGAGTTGATTGATCATGCTGACACATGAAGCATCTCAGTAAAAGTGCTTTCGTGTCCTACTACATGTCCTGGTCTGACTCTTCCCAGTGAGCCAACCGACTCTTTTATCCAAACATGTAGCAGTCCTGCCAGGGCTGGACTGGGACAAAAAATCAGCTCGGACATTTTGAGGTGAGACCGGCCAAGCAGGTACTGATGGGAAGACGATGAAGCTTATGAATGACAACACACTTTCTTTTGACGGTGCTTGCTTGTTCAGCACCCACCCCGACCATCCCCGCGGGTCTCTCCTCCTCCTACCGGCCTGTTTGACGGGCTTGTTGTTATTTGGTGCTTATTTTTTCCGTGCCTCCTTTTAATTTCTACGGTTTCTAAGGTTGAGCACTGCCAGCAGGTCTGACTACTTCCGTTCCTGTCTAAGGTCATTCAAAAGCAGTTTCCCAGCAGTTCCCAGTTTCTCTCTGAATAGACTCCTAGACCAGGCGTATTCAACTAGATTTCAGGAGGGTCTAATGCCTCAACAGTGTGGTCCATAACCACTGGATATTGAACAAAGCTATGATTCCTAAAAAAAATTTAGTGGCAACTTAAACATTTTAGTAAGCATTTGTGTGCTTTTTTTAGTTCCAGGTTCGTTTTTTAAAGATGCATTTTACAAACTTCATAACATGTATCTTCAAAATACACTTCACTTTCAGCTTTGTGCAGATATATGGGACATTAAGGTGACGCCGGTGCACGTGCACACACCTGGCCATGTAGCAGCGCAAAGCTGCACTTTTCAGCCCTCAGCGTAAAGAACCCTTTGGAATTACGTAAATGTGGGAGAGTAAATGGTAAAAGTTATCGTATTTCAAAGAGCTATGATGTTTGTCATTTTGTGTTGCCGGCGACAGCATTTAAGTGAAACTACTATGAATATATAATACCACATAAAATGCCTCTCAGAGTCCGGATCTGGACCGAGTCTGCTACTTGGTGGCTCCAGTCCTAGACCATTGCCAGTCTGGCTTTAAAAGTGGTCACTCCGCTGTAACAGCAGTGCTTTCCTAAAATCCCTGACGGCAGCTACAGCTGGAGGTCAATCCTCATTCCTCTTCTATTAAACCAGCTATCTTTGACACAGTTAATCACTATTTTCTGCTATCAGTCCTTTCTGATAGGCATCTCAGGTTAAGCTCTCTCTTGGTATGAACATAATTTAGTGGGTGTTCATTCACAGTGTCATGGCAAGGTCAAATGTCCATTTCTCATCGCCTCTCCACAAGGGTCCCCCAGGTCTCTGTGCTGGGGCCCCTTCTGCATGTCATCAACACAACCTCACTGGGCCACATCATCCACTCACATGGGCTCATGTTCACTGCTATGCAGACGATACCCAGCTTATCCAGTAATTCCCACCAGATGACCCTACTTTCTCAGCAAGAATATCCATCTGCCTCTCTGGCATCTCCTGATATATGAAGGAAGAGCAGCTTAAACAAAATTTCTCCAAGACCAAGCTTATGGTCATTCCTGCCCATCAGTATATCAACCAAGACTTCAAACTTAACATTGGCTCAACATTTATTTTTAAGAAGGTGAAAATTCTGGCTCTGTAACCAGGTTGCTCCAGTTACCTGGTCATGTTGATTTGCATTATGCAGCATAAAGACATTAAGGACCAATTTAAAATGCCACTAATAAGGCCATGCTTATCTCCTATCACAACTACAGCAATGCCTTCCTGCCTGGCTTCCAGTTTATAGAGCAAAACCTTTACAGATAGCGAATCGTCTGGTTCTCGAAAATCCTAAAAGGGCTCATATGACATTTTTTTTTTACCATCTTCTTCCTTTAGAAATGTTTTTTTAGAATACTGAAGGTCATATAAAACAGAAGACCACAATCACTTTGGATAGTAAAATGTTTAAAGTAATGAGCATGCCATGACATGCACGTGTTTTGTTTTTGTGCCATTCTTTTGTTGAGGGAAGATACGTAAATCATGTTGCTAAAACACTGATTAATGGAAGTCATGCCTCAAACAGAAGACCATACTATTGCTTATTTTTTAAGCAATAGTATGGTCAATGCATTTAAAACTGTGTTCACAATTAAACGTGTCAGCAGCAGACCTGACATCAGAAAGAGAACATCTGAGTGATGGAAACATCCATCCATCCATCCATCCATCCATCCATCCATCCATCCATCCATCCATCCATCCATCCATCCATCCATCCATCCATCCATCCATCCATCCATCCATCCATCCATCCATCCATCCATCCATCCAAAAATGGCTCCACTGAGTTGCAGCTATGTTAAACCTGCTCCTGGCAAAACTCCCATTTAAAAAAAGAACAAGACAGAAAAGTGCCATCAAGGACTGCGTGGACTGTGCATGCAAGGTTATCCATCATCATTCTATGTATTAAACAATGACATAGAACCTTTAATTAATGCCATTCTTTCTGTTGAAGTATTGCGGAAGCTCTGCAGGCATATGCACCTAAATGTTTCCTCCTTTAATATCATCTCATCTCTGCCCTCTCATCATTCTTCTACATATAACCGTTCTCTGAGATAAAGCTATCAATAAAACCTGGCTCCTTCAATGAGTTTCATTCCACAGGTTTCTTGCAATGACACTATCCGTCTTATACCCCTCACTGATCTGCCTTCAATCAATGGTTTGTTCATTTCCCCTTTATCCAGCCCTGAAAAAGCCCCGTTACAATTTACCTATGAGCTTCCCTCATCACTTCCTTGTCTTAAGTTATTAGTTATTTCACAGGTTTGCACTAATATGTGTAATTTATGTAAGTGGGGGAGCAAACAAAAAATCCTCATGAAGCACAAATGTCTTCAGTGATAAAAAAAGCTGTGCTGGGAATTGAAAATGCAGAGGAATGACGTCACAAGAGTCAAAGCTATTATGTGTTATCTACAGTCTGTTACACTACTTGTATTAAAGGAGAGCAGAAATGTGCATATACTGAAGATAAAAGAAGTTTTTAATTAAGATGAGCATGAAGCTGCTTCGTTAATAATTCAGAAGTCTTTACCCCACATACAACAGGGTCCTGGTTTAAAGACACTGTTTGTCTATGTGATTTCGCTTGCCAGCTACTGCATACGAGCTTTTCTCTGGCGTGGAAGTAAAATGGAGCTGTCGACTGATCCTGTGTAAATAAATCATCCTTCTTAATGGCTAAAGGAAAACGAAAGTATTCCACTTAATTAGAAACCTGAGGAGATTATGCGTAGTACCGGTAATCCAGAATGCTTGGTACGTGGTAGAAGAAAGAGAAAATATATAAATATTATAGAAAACAGGGTAAGATTTGGCAGAACTGTCCAAAGACTGTGTCTAATATATTTATACTGCTGCAGATTTCAGGCCCTGATTTGGAGCCCAATTAAAAGGATTTCTCTAAATGAATGTGCTTGTGCAAGCGATTGGAGAACTATATAAAAGTAATACACAGACTCAACACTTTTTGCCCTTTATTTAACGCCATTAAACAGCACAAAATCACGCTGTTATTTGTTGCATGCATTGACTGCACTGACATGAATTACTGGATGCATTTCATAGAACAACAGTCTTCCAACATTAACCTGCTGGCCAGAAATAAAAGCAATCCCCTTTATGTATGGAACTTCTGAATAATTCAGTGCAAAGCCAATAAAGTCCTTGAGAGGATAATGCTTTTGGGTAGTCATTTTTAAGGACAAATGACATGGTTGCTAACATGCACTGCTCTCCAGGGGATAAGACATTTGCTTCATGAGGGCGCCTCATAAACATCTATAAACCAATAAAGAAAGGAGTGGTAAATGGGGATGAAAACAGCAGCAGGAGTCAACAGAAATGATATTGACCAACAAAACATGGAATCCACCTCCCTCAGCCTCTGTGCTTCCTGCTCACCCTCGGCTCACAGAGTTGGGAGGGCAGTGCCTGTGCAGCAGCTTTAAATAGGAATTAGCAGCATTTCATTGTGGTGGTGATTGAATATGGGTCCCAGGGGTGAGTCTGCTCATTGTTACCAGGCCTTGTAAATCTACAGTAATCCTCCCAGTGCATGCAAGACGCAAAAGTAGAAATGCATTACACTCACACAAATATTTAATGAAGATAAATAAAAAATGGATAACAATGATCTACTTGACACTTGTACTCACCTTGTGTCCAAAAATTGTGAATAAAACAAAATCATTGTGATCATCCTTTATATTATAACTTATAATATGACTTACCCAGACTCTCGATGCCTGTCCACACTACCCATTCCTTAGCATTTGGCCTACACCCACTCATCCACCCACAAAAACACATGGTTGATAGGACACTGTGAAAACTAGCTGTCTTACAAGCTTCTCTGGTCCACGGTTCCCCTGTTCACCCTGCACTTACATACTGTATTTTCCAGTCCAGCACCAGTTTGTGAGCATCACTGAGCCCTGCACAAAAGATCACTGAAAAAGCTCAGTGAGCCAATGAATGTTAAGCACTTCAGACGGGGGAGAAAAGGCAGCTATACGGAACCTGTTTCGGTGTACAGCCGAATTTTAAACGCAAGTTTAAACCCACAATTAATGAATCCCTGTTTCTACAGTACAAAGGTTTGGACAGATATCTACAATTTCAGGCTTATATGCTAAATTTTTCAAATATCCCTTCTTACAAATAGCTACTTTAAAGATTGTGTTAAAAAAAAAGGTCAAAATGAGAGATAGGTGTATTGAATTGTGTGTGTGTGTGTGTGTTTTTTTTAAATATTTTTATTTCCGGAATTGTACCATGGCAGTATTTCATTGGTTGACTAAGTGCAAAATGAAACGTAAAATAGCAAAAAGAAAAACAAAAAATACGGAAAAAGAGCCACAAATAACAAAATAACAGAGATTAACTGTAAATGGAGAAGATCTTTCGCTTAAGTAAAAGCACCAAACGTGAATTAACAAACAGCCTGGAACTCTCAGTTTTCCTTGGATGAAATGCAGCACAACGAGTTTGCATAATTTATCACATACTTGTACCATGTTGTCATATAGTGTGTATATATATATATATATATATATATATATATATATATATATATATATATATATATATATATATATATATATATATATATATATATATATATATATATATATATATATATATTAAATTTGAATATTCAAATGAACATGAGACTTTACATGTGTATAAAAAGTGATATAAACTTTTCCTCTGAAATGTTGCAGTCGATTACCCGGTCCAGTACACTTTACTCTCTACACTTCATGAGTCAAACACAAATAAACGCAAACATTATTTGATGTTTTGTAGATTTTAGAGTATTTTAGCCGCACTTTGTCAGCCATCCGTACTCCTGTCATTTGCTATAAAAAGCCTCACCGATAAGTTTCACTGAAGTGAAATGCACAGCAACTCACTAAAGTCTGCATAAAAGTGAATTATAGAGCACTAATTTTGAATAGATAAGAAAGTAATAATGTTGGTAGACATGCCCTTCCTTCACAGTTATTTGCATACACTCTTCTGCCCACAGACACACAGAGCCAGAACACGAGCCCACACTGAGAAATTGTATCTGCTACTCTCTCAGGCAAGCACTTTGTATACAATTTTCATATTTAAACCCATAGTGGGTAAAGGCCCCTCTGGTGCACAGTAGGTGTTGTGGAAATAAATATTTTATACGAGAATCTAATTGCATTTTGTGGCCCTGAGCACCCTAGAAGACAATGTGCAATGCCAGTATAATGGCTCCTGACTGCACGTTTGGGTAGCAAGGATGGACACACACACACACACACACACACACACACACACACACACACACACACACACACACACACACACACACACGCACACATGCACACACACACACACACACACACACACACACACACACACACACACACACACACACATGCGCACTCACATGCACACACACACACACACACATGTGCACTCACACACACACACGCACACACACACACACACACACACACACACACACACACACACACACACACACACACACACACACACACACACACACCATCTAATCTTCTCCTTATGGAGTCAGCATTTGTGTGCACATCTCTGTTTTCTCGGTTGCATGCAGGTACATTTTTCCTCTGCACACATGTAGACATACGATTCTGAGCGCAGTGAATTTCTCGCTGAAACTTAGATACAGTTGAGTTGCATTCAAAGTGGACTGAGTGTCCCCTTTATGTGTCTGCTTATGGACTCAGCAGGCCTCAGATGTCCTACATGAGAAGCTTTTTAGTTACATGTATGTCATGTTATCTTAAATTTACAAAAAGCAGGCAAAATGACATTTGTACCAGCAAGGGATTTGTGTATCTTGAACGTATCGACAATTTAGCTTCACTAAGTGATGCACACAAACACAAAGAGAGATAACCAAATCCTGTCTGGGCGACATGCCATGGGGTTTAAGTATGATCTTCTCCTGAATCAATAGTGCCAAAGTTGTATAATCAGTCAGAAAGAGTAAATCAATATCCACTACAGGATCCATCACCTACTGATCAAATGAGGGTTTAACCCACTCAAACTGGAGCCTAGAAACGCTCCTAAAACCGGAAGACTGCAACCAAGCACTTTCTAAGCCCCGGGTTTTAATAAGACATAAAAATAATCTCAGGAGGCAGTTTGGCTTTTGCTTTTGTCTCTTTCAACATGAGCTAATGGGCAGAGTACGAGAGCTGGCCCGGCACTGGCTTCCAAAGACGGGAAGAGCACGCAGACCGACGGCCACTTCGTCCAACATCACGCTCAGAGGGTTCAAATGTCAACGTCCCTTTCCATCCAGCACTTAAAAGTCCATAAGAAACTCATCTGTGTTCCTAAACATTTTCCATATAAAAACCCCTCATGACCTTTAAAAGGCTTGGATAAGATATTATACCTTTGTCCTCGTTCAGTGAATAGGAATCCATTAATATGCCAACCTGGCCTCCCACCACCAGATGACCTGATGGTGGGCCCGATGTAATATCAAGATAATGCAGAAGAGTAAGAACCAATAATACATTTCACAGGCAACTGCAAGTATCAGAATAGTAATATATTCACATTTTATCACTTTCAGAAATATTAGAAATGCACCCCGACACGGCCAACCTCCCTGGAGAGCCGCTTTGCTGTCACAGCAGTGATGACTGTGATTTCACCGGCTTTGGCAAATTTTAATATGGGTACACTGGCCAATTAAAAAACATATTTTTTTGTCTTGGGGATGTGGGAAGGTGACTAAAAGAAGGGAAAAGCAAAAGAAGTGCAAAAACAACAACAACAAAAACCAAGTGAGAATTACGTAATGCTGTCGCTGGAGAAGCTCCTGAAGACTGGCGCTGCAGAAGCATCCACTGCAGGGCCACGGAGTCCACACAAATCCCTTCAGGATTACCCAGTATGACTGCGTATATTGGTGATGCACAGTCACTGGGTGGGCTCGGAGCAGCGCAGAATTCTAATATGGTTTTCTGCTGGCCCACAGTCAACATTTACATATGAATAAATATGGGAAAAATAAAATAAATAAAAGGGACAGCAGGGGAAAATAATCCTGTTAAAGATCAAGCAGCAGGCCCTTTTCCCTTCTGCTGCCATTTTCTCCTGCCTCAATTTTTATTCGTTTTAAACATATATTCCTTAGCTCATCTATACTCATACCATCCCCGTCATTCCTCCTTCTTCTGCAGTTTTCTCACCCATCTGTGGCCAACTATATCCCCACCCTCGGTGTTAATATCTGCTTCTGTTCATCCTTTTTCTCTCCTTCTTTTCTCTCACTTCATCCATCCTATATCTCCTTTTCGATTTCATGACGAGCCATATCTTTAATCTTGCTCCTCTTCCTTCTGCCCTGTCCAACGCTCACTCACTGGCCTCGCTCCCTTCATCTCCATCTCCCTCCTCCAGTGCAGAACAAAATGGAGATTAATGAAGGGAAGAAGATATGCCTGTCACCCAGACAGTCTGATGCAGCCAACACAACCAGAAAAAATGCACCTTTTCAAAAAACATGCTGCTGAAGTTGCATTAAATATAATTACACCATCAAAACATGCATTCTTTCCTTTAGTAATAAGAAGTATTATAATATATACTACTACGTGTGATTTCCTTTCCCTCTCTCTCATTTTTATCCTTTCATTGTAGGTTATTTAGAGCGCTCCCATGTGTCTCATTTCCTCCCTAAGTTTAAATCCTGACAACTGATGGCCACTCGCTGCTCACACACCAGCCAAACAGCTCTGATAAGCCCCGCAGGAAATTGACTAGCTTTTTAGACTTCCTACATCACATTCTTCCACCACCCATCACGCCCTTGGTTAGAGGTCAGGCTGCTTAAACTAATCTCACATGCAAATTTGAGCATGTTAAACCATGAATGAGATGGTGATGTATGAACTATATTCATAGTTCACGCTCCATTACATGACAAGTTATTCAGATGTCTGAACAGAACTTTATACTGACATTGGCTTTCTTGGCTCAGTTGGACCTGGGCTGAAACATGAACGAAATCTAAAAGTAAGCTGATATTTGTTGCTACGTAACAGGGCTATAAAATAAATTGTTGAAATATCTCAATTTAGACATAAGTACAACATTTTCAATCAATAACAATTCTTCCGTGTTTTATTCCACGAGCTGCATTACAAAGAAACCCCCTATATTTTCCTCCAAGTATACTCCGAGTATCTCAACGCTCCTCGACGCACCCGAGGGCAGCATTGGCGTTGACTCCTCCCTC
Organism: Xenentodon cancila; assembly: GCA_014839995.1. NCBI lineage: Eukaryota > Metazoa > Chordata > Actinopteri > Beloniformes > Belonidae > Xenentodon > Xenentodon cancila. Next base: position 2,360,276 of record CM026200.1, on the reverse strand, counting down.
AACCTATGAAAAGGCGCCTTCACGCAGCAGCAGCTCCAGTCAGTCCGTGGTGCTGATCCAGCGCTACTGAAGACCATAGAATCATTTTTTACTCATTTATACTATAAAAATGTGTCTCATTTTCAAGAGAGACCTGTTTTACACAATAAAAACATTACAATCAGTACACTTAAAAAAAGTCAAAAAAGTAATAATAATAATAATAATAATAAAATTCCTTAATATCAAGTGTTATGATCATTCTAATAAATATAATTATTATGATAATTATTCGATGGCACTGCACCGGCCTTAAGTCAGGATAAAGGATTAGGGTTGAAATTGTGATATTGTTATTGCAACTTTACAATAAACATTTCAATGTGTGTTAGGATGCATGCGAAGAAAATGAGCAGAAGCCTGTCTCATGCTGTGGGAAATATTTAACACAATAAAAAAACACAATAAAAAGCTCCTATGTGGAATATTCCACCCTCCTAACCCTTTCTATTTTCGCTCATACGTAACACATGTGTTTATATTTGCATGCAGACGTCTATTTATTTGAGCTACTTGTGCAGTGCACCACCTCTCACAGGCTTATCAAGGCTCGCAGACCCTGCACGCTGTTCTTGTTGGCTGTATCTACATCTAGCTGTTGTGTTCCTGTTCTCTGACTGGCTGGACTGTAGTTTCAAGGCTGAGACATGTTGCTGCACCTTTCTCTGCAGCCGTGTGCATGACAGCCGGGGGAACACAGCAAGGGGACGGGGCTCCCGTCCACCGGTTTGAGACGGGGAGAAAACTGACAGGCTGGCAAACACAGCCGGGCCTGTAGTTAAGCCGACATGAAGACCCCTGCGAGACCACTGCAGATATGCTTGAAAGAACTGGATTACATGAAAGCATCTGCCCAGTTAAAACTGAGTCTGGTTTCACAATAAAAAGGAAGAGTTCTGCTGGGTGGACTGAAAAGGACCCAACAATTGCAGCTGTGGCTTAGTTAGACAGGACAGTCACTTAAAACAAAAAGCCAGTTATCACTTCAGGGCAGGAGATGACACAAATTGCCCTTCTGAAGTTCCGTCTGTATTTTGAAGCGAAACTTTGACATTCATGTGCATTTCTACAGCTAGTCTTAACTGTTCTCACTGGAGCCATTAATAAATGAAACAATGAATATTTTAGCTTTTAAAGCCACGATCATGGAAGGAATATGAGTTTATTTTCAGCATTTCCTTCCATATCAGTACTGAGGAATCCTAACCTGACATCCACACACCAGTACCCATGAACATTTTCTGAGGATTTTCTCGTCTGCCTTCATCTCTCATACTAATCAGCCCGGGGGTAACGCTGCTGTCAGGTTTGTTCAGCTGTAACTCTTACAGTATACGCCCTGCTCCTGAAACCTGACTCCAACTCACACACCATACACCCACAGTTTGGAAGTGTACACAAGTCAGTCCCGACGACCACAATAACTTCACGGTATGGGGATGGTTGCTGGTTATAAAAAGACTTTACATAAGTGTGAGAGTATTAAAAGAAAAACTATGTACCTGTACAAACAGCAGTTGCTGAATGCATTTGTGCTCTGATACAGCTGATTTTCTTTTATCCAGAATTCTGTTGTACTTCTAATATTTAATATTCTATATATTGTAAATGAATTTATGCTGAAGTATGTTCATTTTTGTATTCAGTAAAATTTTAACTACATGATTTACTATGCGAAGACAATGAGTTACAAGAAAGCGTCTCACTTATTCTGCAGCATTTTCTTTGTTTACCAAAAGGAGTCAGATGCAGTCGGCCTGTATTCATAGCAAGAATTCAAGACTTGCGACATTTTCAAAGGTTTCCAAGCCTGGAATATCCAGCGCAGAAGCTGGAACACATGAAAATAGATGAAGGACTTGCTGCGCTTCATGTCTGATGCAAAGAAATAAAGAAATGGGTATCAAATTATTAGAACAGGATTAGTCAAATCAGTGTCAACTGAGTCACAAAAAAAAAAAACTACACCAGAACGTACACGGGCCCTAAATTGTCCAAAGGTGTGAGCTTACGGTTGTCGACTGGCCCTGCGATGGACTGGCGACCTGTCTAGGCTCTACCCCAGACTCTCACCCAAAGATTGTGGGATTTATGGGCTCCAGCAAACCCCCGTGATTCAGGAAGAAGGAAGGAGAAATAGGAAGAAGCAGGTTCAAAATCATGTTTCTTGTGAGGAATAAGCCAGCTAGGAGATTAATCATCTGCCCACTGACATCAGCACATCCTTTAGATCTGCTACATGCTTATGATCACTGTTGATGATTAAATTTTAAGGTTTAACAGCACGAGGATCTGCTGACATCAGAGTGAAGCTGAAAATGGTGTGGCCGGTTTTGTGTTGTGACAGTGTGAAGTAAGGATGCTACAGGCGGCAACGGGAATGGCAGAAATGCCACCCAGCATGTCATCAATAAAGGAGAACTGCATTTGGGGCAAAGTGAAAATGTGAGTGCATTTCTAGACCAAATCAGACAGAGAGCAGGGCAGCAGGTTAATCATGGGGTGTTTTGTGATTACCAAAGAAGCCTTGAGAACCATAATCTTCCATTCAATCACTTTACCTTGCCGGCTTTTTCCTCTGCAATCATGCTCCAGTCTATCGTTTTATGTATCACAGTGCTGTGCTATCTTATGTCATATATAATATTCTTATTCTAACTCATTACTAAATGCTGCTTTTCTTACCACATTGACTTTCTCATGCACTGTGTTAATATGTGCATTCCTTCCACTCTCTTCCTCCCACCCATGTCTTCCCCTCCCCCTTTTGATCTGCAAGCTGAATTATTCAATCTTACCCAGGCTTTTAATTCTCTTGATTGAGCCAATTACCTTCTGGCTAGATCAATGTGGGTAAGGTAATGATTTAAATGGCTGCCGCATAAAGCTACATAACCATTTCAACTGCTGCAAAAAGGAAAAGGAGTGAGAAGGGGAGGAGGAGGAAGGAGCAAAGGAAGGTGGTTTAATAGAGGCAGAGTAATGATTATCCTCTCTTTAACACAACCACGTATGATTCAGCATGTACATTTAAGTGCTTCATTTTGTGTCCCAGACTCTACCAGCTGTACACTACAAGGTAAAACCAAGCAGGAGCAGGCAGACTGTGCAAACCTAGTTTCCTCAGGGATTATCTAAAATGTATGTGCTGTGTGAAAACTGGGTCAGTCTGATGTGAAACGGTGCCATTGTAGCAGAAACCCACAAAGTCAAGATATTTTGTATTGCACGACCCTCTCTCTCTTGACATCTTATGTCCCAGATACACCTCCAGTTTATGCCACATGTACAACACTACCAGAACCCTCAAACTGTACATGTACACATACATGTATATGTACATACATAAAGAAGCACTTTTCCCCATCAGTGGGACTTGTTGTCCCCTGCTGAGTGAGCTGTCCCATCCTATTTGGCCTGCCTCCCTCATCCTCCTATTTAATATTGATGTAATGGAGCATTGTATCTAAATGCAGCTCTGCCTGTGACATGCACTTTCATGCTGCAGGGAGACGGCGAAGCAGTGGCTCTGACCTCCTGCTGGGTTCTGGGGTGCTGGGTTGAAATTACAAGTCAGGTGGTTATCTCGGACTTGAACTTTGCCTGACACCTGTATATCTGCAGCAAACAATTTTCTCCTCATTTTTGTTATTTATTAGCCCTGCCAGACATGAACTATATGCCACTTTTCTCTCATGAAGTTGCTGAGAAAAAAAACATTTGTTTTCTTTACCATTGATTTTGCATTTTTCAGTCGTTAAGTTAATTTTTTTTAGGTTGCTTTATTTAAGCATTAAAGGTACGCTATGGACAGTAGAGTCCAAGATGGACTTGATCACGTTTGCACAGCCGTCTGGTCGAAGCATTGTTTTCGTCACTATACCTTTTTTGCACCATTTGTGTTTGTGTGGTTGTTTCGCAGCACATCCTCTAGGGGGCAGTGATGAGTCAACCACTGCTGTTAGCGATCGACGACTGTAGAGGAGTCTTGCGTTGTTCATTCAAGCAAAAAACAGGTCTTAGGTTCATATAAAGGTAACACATCACCTATAAAGACAAAGATTATATTTATCTTTCTATTGTACAACCCACTGACACATTCTCCACGTTTGCAAATACACAATAAATCTATACATAGCCATATATAGATGGAGGGACTGTGGAGGCTGTTGGAGAACAGTGACCTCATTCATGCTCAGTGTTTTATTCGCGCTACGTCGTAGTAAAAACCTGCAGTGTGAATGGCGGTGGCGTGTGAGACCAACGTTTGAAATAAATGAGAGAAGTCTATGATTTTAAACATGCATTCAACTGAGGATGAAACATCATTTTCACTGCTTTCAAATATCCACCAGAACGTCTCACAGTCTGCTTCTCCGTGAAACCCACCTCATGAGATGGAGAGGACCTGCAGAACACCTGTGAGCGAGGCCGAAGGGCTTCATTATCTTCTGCTTGTTTTTTCTGATTTTTAATTAAGCCATCCATCCATCCATTTTCTATACCCGCTTTATCGTTTGCGGGGTCACGGGGGTCTACAGGAGCCCATCCCGACTCATTACAGGCAAGAGGCAGGGTCCACCTGGACAGGTCACCAGTCTATCACAGGGCCACAGACAGAGACAAACAACCGTGCACGCTCACACCTACGAGCAATTTAGAATTATCAGTCAATTTAATATGCGTGTTTTTGGACTGTGGGAGGAGGCCGGAGTACCCGGAGAGAACCCACGCAAGCACGGGGAGAACATAAACTCCACACAGAAAGACCCACCGGGCCGGCAATCGATAATTAAGTCATATTACTCTCATATATGAATATCTGTCACTCGGGATAAAACTTTAGTTTGAAATCCTGTGTAGTCCTGATTTGATTGGAAAGTTTAATTTCAGTCCAAAAACATGCATGTTAAGATAACAGTTGATTTCAAATATACCTGAGGAGCGAGTGTGAGGTTGTGCGATTGTCTCCGGGTCTCTGTGATGGACTGGCGACCTGTCAGGCTGCAATCGCAGCCTCTCCCCCTGACAGCTGTGACAGGGAGACACAGTGACCCTGAATACGTCCGAAACAAGAATACATGAGTGGTGAAAAGATGGAAGAATCACCAAAGCAATGGAATCCGATCTGGACTCTAAATTGGAATTGAACCAATCCAGGAAAACAGTGACAATTCCCAGAGTTGTCATGGTCTGTGGATTTTGTCGATTTTGTTAGGTTAGCCTTCGTTTCCCCCCCCCTTTTTTTTTTTTTTTGCAAGACTCCTGCTCAGTGCTGACAGAAGTAATCTTGGTAAATGTTTTTTTTCTTTTGTACCCTACTCAGCTTTATTTTCTGTTATATCTTCTAGCTCTTGCTTCTCTTGTTCTTGTTGCTTTTGCTTCATGCCGATAAGTTACACTGGGTTTCAGTCACTTTCTGCCACTCAGGGGTTTTGTGTCAGTTAATTATTTTGTACTGCCTGGTTTTTGTGTTTTTCCCAGTTTTCTTCTTTTCTTTTTTCTCTGCTTGGAAATATTCATATTTTGTGGAGTGTTTTCGTCATAGCGCCTGCCATGAGATCTTTTTGTAAAATATTAAAGTTTCCTTTTAGTTCCACACCAGCCTTTTACCAGCAGATGTCTGCGTTTTATTGTCTGAATAAACTTTATTTACTTTTCTTTGCACAAAACAAACTCAGGGTCATTTTGTATTCAGTTTGATTTTATCCCTGTTTTAATATGTTCTGATACATCCTTTACCTTCACAGATGTGAAACCGAAATGTCACTTTTTCATTGCAAGAGTTTTGTCACGAAGGAGACTAATGAAAAAATGTCAAGAATTTGTGAAGTAGGTTTATTCACATTGCTACTTAAATAAAGATAAAATAACTTAAATGGAGTCTTTAAAGGCCTCATTTTACATCTGAGGGTGAGTTTAGTTCCCAAAATGTCGGATATGTTTCATTTTACTAACTTCTCCAAATCTGAAATAGACTCTCATTTCTTTATCATACATGTAGTTTTGTTTGTTTGGATGTTAATTATCCTACCCCTCATTGTTATCTCATATTGCCTGCATGGGGCATTTTTGACGACCATCAAAAGTTGAGTGGAGACACTTTACTAACATAAAAGTAGACCAACAGTCATTTGGTTGCCGCAGCAACTAGGATAATTTCCTGGGAGGGTTCAGGTGCGATCAGTTCCCTTCAAATGAGACGACGTTAAAGAGGCGAAGGATTAGGATACAAGTATCGCTGTTTCCTACCCAGTATGTGATGGACTTAACTTTAACCCTATAATGCCCATAATTTAGTGTATTATTTGATATGTCAGGCATTAAAAGGTTAAACACAACACTTTCTACTTTTGCTTGTCTTTTACTCATTTTACTGGAGCGTTTTACGTTTTCTTCGTCAAAGCTCCACTGCAGATTTACTCAGAGAAAATGCCATCCATATTTTACCTGAAAGAAACTACCAACGTGCTTTGACAAACTTTTCATTTCTAAATAAAACACATCTGCTGTATATACAAAGATAGATTATTTAACTGTCCTTTCATCCTAAATAAAGATACAACAAAGGAAAATAAAAAATCAGTCTGCTGCTTGAAATGTCTATCCATCATCACCAGATGGTGATCAGCTGACGCCTTGCTGTCACAGAGACAGAGGATCAGATCAGATCAGATCAGATCAGATCAGATCAGATCAGATCAGATCAGATCAGATCACAGCTTACAAAAACAAAAAATCTATGTAAAATTCTTGGGTTGTTTTGGTGTCAACTGCCCTTTTGACATCCCTCCATTCGAACATTTTGAAAGGTGTGGGGGTCACTGGTGAAGTGGGGAAGACCCCAGCCGCCAACTCAACCTCAGAGCTGGAGCTGTTTCTGCATCTGAATATAAAGAACATTTAAGGTAAAAACTGATGTCATCATTATAAATCTGCTACTTTCATTTCAATGGATGTAATTTATTTATTCATCTTTGTCAAATATTTTTATCAGTTTTGTACCTTTTTTAAAAACCCAGTTCTAAGATAAAATCAGGTTACTTTAATATAGATAAAAACATTTAAATTAGAAGAGAGTATGTATTCAAAAAGAGCCAGGCCCTTCTGTTTATCACTTAGCAACCAGCTGATTCTCCTTGCTCTGCTATAATTACATATATAATTAAATAATGTTGCTACAAAGCCTTTTCACCACGATTGGACTCAAACTCTTAACATCAAGATTAAATCAAGTTCTTAGAGTGCAGTAAGCAGTTTTTCCTTTTCAGACAGCACCTTTTCTTCATATCCAAATTTTGTATTTACAAGTTCAATTCAATTCAATTCAATTTTATTTATATAGCGTCTATTAAAACACAAGTTGTCTCCAGGATCTTTCCAGAGACCAGAACATGACCCCCGAGCAATTATTACATAAACAACGGCAGGTAAAAACTCCCCTAGTGGAAGAAAAACCTTAAACCAAAAAGTGGCAGGAAAAACTCCCCTTTAAGAGGGAAGAAACCTGGATCAGGACCTGGATCATGAGGGGGGACCCTCCTGCTGAAGACCAGCTGGGTACAACAGGAAGTAAAGAAAGAATAGAGACATAGAGACACCGTCAAAGGTACAAAAGACCAGAAACATTAGTATAATTATCTATCAGCAGCAGAACTAAGACTTCCATGTATATATGACTGATTCATGGTTAGTTGGTGGACTACAGAGACCACTATCTAAACAGGTGTAGACAGGAGACAGTGAGGTGGTCAGAGGTGGGACTGCAGGTCAAGATGTCAGTAGGTATCGAACAGAGACGTCTACACAGACAGGTGGAGGTGAACACTGGGATAGTCAGAGGTGGGACTGCAGGGCAGCATGCAGCTCCTGAGGATCTGGTCTGCAGAACGTGTACAGAAGATAAAAAGAGGGAACAGACCAGCACAACAAACTACAAGAACAATGGAGCACAATTATACTTATGAGATACTTCTAATTAATAACTGAGGATTGAGCTGTGGAAGGGAAAGAGAAACAGAGGAGGTGAGGGGCTCCACTCAGTGGATCATGTTGGGGTCCCCCTGCAGCAGGTCTACAGCAGCAGATCCAGATGAAGCTGTGTTGAAGACCAGCTGCTCTAGTCTGGTCCTGCAGCTGCAGCTGTGACTACTGGTCCTGACACACTAAAGTTTACACCAACTAGATGTTTTACTGAACACAAACGTTTGAAGTTTGGTTTTAAAGGTGGAGGTGGTGTCAGCCTCCTTCACCCAAACTGGAAGTTGGTTCCATAGTGATGGTTCCTGATAGCAGAAGACCCGTCCAGATCTACATTTAGATCTTCTAGGAACTACGAGTAAACCTGCATTCTGAGAACGGAGAACTCTGTTAGGAACATGAGGAACTATTAGATCTTGCAAATATCACGGTGCTAGGCCAATTTAGACTTCATATGCAAATAAGAAAAATGCTGAATTGGATTCTAAGTTTTCCGGGAGGAAATGGAGGGAGGCGAACACAGAAGAGACATGCTATCTCTTGTTGGTTCCTGTCAGCATTCGCGCTGCTGTATTTTGGATCAGCTGGAGGATATTCAGAGAATCACTTGAACATCCACCTAATAAGACATTACAGTAATCTGGTCTAGAAGATACGAACGTTTCAATTAGTTTTTCAGCATCATTCTGGGAGAGGATGCAACAACATTACAAAGATGGAAAATCCCTGTCTTACAAACCTGATTAATGTTGTTTAAATGACAAATCCTGATCAAAATAACACCAAGATTTTGCACAGTTGTACTGGAGGCCATCGCAACACCATCTAATCCCTTCCTGAGGTATTTGGAATCACAAACAACAACCTCTGTTTTATCAGAATTTAGAAGCAAAAAATTAGTGGACATCCAGTCCTTGATGTCCTTAAGACACCAGCTGCATGTATAAACTGAACAGGACTGGCCCTAGCACTGAACCCTGCAGGACACCATAGCAGACCCTCGTCTGTACTGAAGAAACCTCATGAACATGAACAAACTGGAATCTATCAGACTCCGTAACTTCTCATAACTCTGTTAAAATACCTGTAGAGAAAAAAAATATTGACAAAAGGATCAAAATTCAAATTAGTTTTATTGTTAAAACTAGTAGATTAGTTATTTTAATACAGACAAATCAGCCAGTTAAGAGCATTGACAAGTAATCTGAATAAATGCTGATTATCTTGATAAAAAGCAAAAACCCTGCATCTTGGCATTTTTGGCACTTTTCTCCTAACTCAATATTTATGCAGCCCAGTCAGTTACTTTAAAGTCTTTTCCGTCGCGTGTGCTCTGTTGGCTGACTTCCTTTGTTGTCTCCCGTCCTGACTGTTCACAGCAGTGCCTCGTCTCGTCAGCACCCATGACTTCGCTGCCCTGTCTTTCCTCTTTCCTCTGCTTGTCTGTCTTGTTTCCTGTTGTACTTCCTGATGTGTGCCTCTGCTGTACTTTGTTTTGTTTATGTTCATTAATACTGGAATTTTCTCAGTGTGCATAACCTTGTTTCTTCTCCCACAGAGTGGCTTCTCTTCTAAGCACTCTGCAATTTCAAGCTATTGACCATTGTAACTCCTTTCCTCCATTTAACTTCCAGTATTCCTGGCGTCACACATTCCCACCTGCCTGAATGCCAGTTTTGTAATGTTTTCCTCTTCCCAGCTTGCTCCTGTCTTGCTGTCAGCTCTCACCACTTGCCCTTAGATGGCATAATCCATGTCATATTGTCCCATTACAGGAGTTCAGATGTTAATGGCTGCACTGCTAATCCAGCTGCCGGCAAGTCTGGACCAATGCCCAAAGCTTGCTGTACCAAGCTAACCAACAGCTGTGGCTGCTCGGTCATGCCAATGATGCACTGGAAAGCATAAATGCAAGACCGTCCATATGGTGCTGTGACAACTGGATGTGAGAGGAAGCATACCTGGAAAAAAGAAGACCCTCAAACGTGGATAGGACTGTGGGAATATGTGTTCCAGAAGTAGGAAATGGTGGGAAGAGAAAATGTGCTGCTTTTAGGTAGACCCTGCATGGGAGCAAACCGCAAAATGTAAGGTCCTCCTTTCACAGAGGACAAAGACAGGAGTGTTAGAGGTGTGAATATGAATAAAAATCAAGATCCCATTGATGAATGGAGACACAGCAAGTAAGTTGTTGAGCAGTGGATGTGAATGAGGCTTCTGAGGAAATTATGGCCATTACTGTCTTATGCAGTCTTCGAGAAATGGAAATTTCCCTTTCTTAGGAAATAGGAAATGTACTTATGCTCCAGAGGATCTGGTGTAAAGTTGTTCCAACTGTTCTCCCTATCCATTAGAAGGAGGAAATCCGATTGCCTATAATTCTAAGTATAACACTACTTATCAAAAATTTAAAATGAATTAAAACCTCCTTCTTTTCAATAAAACATCTGCCCGAAAGCACCATTCCATTAGCGAATAGCAGGCATTCAGCTACCTCAAAATAATTCAACTAATTTGGCTGAAACCTCTGGGTTAAATTATTGATGACAAAAGCAGGGGATGAAGTGGGACAAAAAAGTGACCTGAATCCTTAATCAGGGATAACAGCGCTCTTTCAGGAATGGTGATGAGCGTCCATGGAGAGGTGGCGTCCTTCACCCTTTCCCCTACAATACTAAAGATCACTTTTCCATCAAATGTCTCTCTGGCTTGCACATGCATTGATATCGATGATTATCTTTACATGGAGTTTATAAAAGCCTGTTCTGATATTAATAAAACATTTGTGTGGATAATGATAAGAGCAGGAAAATGTCCTCTAATAGATAAGTACAGCAGAAAATCATCAGAAAACAAGACAAACTGTGATTCCTACTTTTACATAGATCATTCATTCTTTGAAAACACTAGCAACCTCATTTATTTCATGTTCCTTGTCAACTTCATTGCATTTTAGCCCTGCCATGCGTTTTACAGGAGCTAAGCCAGTAAAGCTTGGACCACTTTATAAACTATTTCTTCCCACAACCATGCAGAATGGTTCTGCAGTTGAGGATACTAACTCTTGGAACATTGCACTTGTTAGTTTGTCCAGTTTTTCCTGAAGCACGTCTTAGTGGGGGGGTTTGCACTTCTTGATTCAGGTTTTACTTGCAAAAAAAGGTCTGGAATCCAGAATGATCTCACCACAATGCCTGTTTCTGCTGTGAGGGGGTCTACACCAGATAACACCAGAGCCCAGAAACAGCAGAAATGGTTCCCGAGAAGATTAAGAGGATACTTCTTTTTTTTATTCAATAAAGTTTAAAATGGCATTTGTGAATTTAGCTGTGTACTGTAGTGCTCAACAAAGGTTTTCAAACTAATCCCTCGCCCATATGCTGCTATCAGCTACTGAAGCATGACGGTGCTTGAAGCAGCGCCATCTGAGGCGTTGGAGACCATAGGTGTCCAGCTTAGGCTTATGGCCCTGACGATTATGCACTGAAATCGTTCCAGATTCCTTGAATCATCATGATTCATCTTCACTAAAATTAACTCAGAATTTCAGTCAGCTTGAGCGTTCTTTTTTTTTTTTTTTTTCAATATCAAAACTAGAACAGTGGTGGACAAATAACTTGCTCAGAGTGCAACAAGTTTTCTGGAATTTCTTGTATAGTTAGGACTCAAGTAAGGTCTCATTTTAAAGTTTGCCCGAAGCTGAGACTCATAGCAGCTCTTGGATGAACACAAAAACCTCTCGTCTCTGTCTTCCAGTGTGTAAAGAGGGAAACCTTCGACCCTCATAATCAAACAAAGCAGAGTTTGAGGAGTGGATGCAGAGCTTGTGTACTCAGCTTTTACGCACACAATGATGTGCACGAGACCCATTTCTGAGCTCACTGCGTTAAACGTTCATTAGAGGAAGATATTTGTCTCTAATATAGAAGTTGAGTTATGAAAATGCACAATTTGAATCATAAGTTACTCTAAACTTCTCAGAAACAAATACATAATAATTAAAAAAGATGCAAAGTCAGTCCGGACTTAAACACTATTTGTTCAAGAGATAAAATCTGCTGTTGGAACTTTATTTATGGTTATAGCACTTCAACAGCTAAATGTGTTTTTGTGTAAATGTGTAATTAGTCATTCAGAATCATGCATAAAAATCCTAAAATATCTTGTGTCATAGTAAAATGAACAATGTGAATCAGCAACTGAGTAATTGCACAAGCATCTGTGTTTCTTGTCAGTCAGACAGTTTATCATTATTTTAGTATAAAACACATTCCAAGTCTGCTGTTTGGTGCATTTGGTACAAAAATGTGTCGTCTCTAAAGAACTGGGCTCTTTTCGGAGGTGCACATCCTCTCTTTCAACATTTGTCTGCACGGTTCAAGGTGGACCGCTGTGCACCCTCAGCTGACGGGTGGTGATTCACTGATCACACAACACCACCAAGTCTCAGAGGAAGATTAAAAAGAAAATAAATTCCAGAGAAGAATTCAGCTTAAAAAATTAGGAAGGAAAGAAATGATCCTCTAATTAATCTTTCTTCATTCCCAAAGCCACAGTGGTTGGATAAAGTGGAACATATGTGTGCCTCTGATCTGGGAGTGATATTTGTTGATGCTTAAGGAATCCTCTAAAGGTAATTAGTCGTTCGCCATCTGAAGCCTGCACTACAACGGTCAGGGTTTCTGTTGGGATTTTGGGTGTGTGTGTTGTCTTCTCCTTCCGTTGCCTCGTGCTGGTCCATACTTTGTCTTCTTTCCGTGTGCTCCTGTCAGTTCTGTTTCAAGGGTTACTATTAAAGACATACGCTCTTCCTGCTTCTCAGCCTCTCTTGTATGTGGGTCCTCATCCTACCGTAACAACAACAACTTGGACTTTTACTCATACCGACATTTATCTGCACATTACACAAAATTCACACACGCAGTTAGGTTTAGTTTTATGAACAAATATTCAAAATATGTGAAGACTCTATGTTCTCAAATGAGAATATTTGCAACTTTTCCTTATTTGACAGGAAAAAATAATGCAGCAAAATTAATGTGTGTGGGGGTGGGGTGGGGGTGTGTGTGGTTATACTAAAAAATTTGTTTTTACTTTTATTTGAATAAATATCTGATTACTTTAAGGAAGTGTAGTTTAACCCTCCAGCCTCCGATATCAAGTACCTGCACAAAAAACCCAGTCAAAGTAAATTTGGACTGTACCTCTTTCCTCTTTCAAAGACGCAACTCGGAGACTCGGAAAAGTAAAGCTGGAAGAGAAAACGATCAACCAAACTGAAGAAAGTAAATATCGGGTACGGTATCAACAGGACATAACTGAATCTGGATTTTAAAGATCTGAGGCTTTTTCTAAATCAGTTAAGTATCAATTGCAGAAATATTGAAAAACAAAGTCTGTATAAGGCTGTACTGCACTTTTCTTTTGATTTTTTAAATTTTTTGTTTTAAATTAGTCTTTGAAAGTGGCCTTCAAATTCAGCCAATTATAACAATGTGGTTAACACAATAAACGCTTATATTCCCATACTGATTGAATTTCTTTTATCAAAGTACTTGTGTTGATGGCGCTTCCATCACGGCAGCCAAAGCTGAATCATTTACATATATTTTTCATGATATGGGAACTAAAAACAGACGAGATTATTTAAAGTGAACTAATCATGTGGCTGATATAAGGAACTGGAACCGTCAGTAAAACTGCAGCTCCAGATGTTCCTGACACATAAAGACCCATGAACAGCTTGATTCCACACACACACACGCGCACACACGCGCGCATACGCGCGCGTACGCGCACATGCACGCATGCACGCACGCACGCACGCACGCACGCGCACACGCGCACACGCACGCACGCACGCGCATGCACGCACGCGCATGCACGCACGCGCATGCACGCACGCGCATGCACGCACGCACGCACGCATCCACCATGTTGTAAACATGATCAGATCTGCACCAGCCATGAGGGAAACCCCACTTGTATTGATCACATGTTCTGGATCAGAGAACCTCAGTGAGTCCCTCTCTGACAACTTTTTATGGCTGGAGAACCTGCTCCAGGGCGGTGGCTTGGTGGTCAGCCCTGTTGCCTCACAGCAAGAATGTTCCTGGGTCGATTCCCTGCCTGCCAGGAGCCTTTCTGTGTGGATTTTGCATGTTCTCCCCGTGCTTGCGTGGGTTCCCTCCAGGTGTGAGTGTGAGCGTGCACGGTTGTTTGTCTCTGTACGTGGCCCTGTGATAGACTGGCAACCCGTCCAGGGGGGACCTCGGCCTCTCGCCTGTAATGAGTGGGTATGGGCTCCGACAGACCCCCGTGACCCTGCATGGGATTAAAACTGGTATAGAAAATGGATGGACGCTCCGATCCCATCTCATTAACCACTTTAGACTTTCCCACCCTGTCTACGTGCACCACAACCTGTCCTCGTGGTCATTTTGGAGGTTGTCCTTCCTTTTGTGAATTTTCCTAATCTTTTGTTGTCTCATCTTTCTCTCCGCTGCCATGTATCAGCCTCTTTATTTATGTAAATCCACTTGCTGTGAGAATGAAGCTTGTCTAATGTCCTGAACACTGCTGGATTTCATGCCATTTCTTCCTGGTTACAGCAGAATAATGAAAATGTAAATAGCGTTAAGCTGGGTAGCTTAAGACAACCTCTAAATGAAGGCAGAATCAGAGAGGGAAGGAGAGAGAAAGAGGAGGCATTTATAGCTTCAAAAGATTCCCGACTTCACAGGCTACAACATCACCTACAGCGAGCCACTGAGGCATGCATATGGGAACGAGCTCGAGAAAGGACACTATAGGAATTCAAGATGTGTGCTAAGACCTGCATTCAAATAACGTCTTTTAGAATATCCTTTCAAGTGACATTTAAACCAGTATGTTCCAAACAACATTAATACTCTTCCTTATCTTTATCAGTCAAACTGGGAATGATCCCAACCTCTGAGAAGACATTTATCAAGCTGTCATTTTACTGCACCGCCGTCTATGAGGAGGATAAACGTAATATTTTTGGCTAAATTGATGGCATCAATAGTACTTCTGCCTCAATGCTCTTATTGCTTTTTAATGCATGCATTTATCCAAGTGTGTGTGTGTGTGTGTGTGTGTGTGTGTGTTATGTAAGAGGCACCCAGGAGGGCTTCCCTTGAGCTTCGGATTGGGATTGAAAGGAAAGTGCAACAGAGATGAATGTAATAAATAGAAATATAGAAAAAGGAGCAGAGGTGCACAAAGGTGACCTCAGGTGTGCTGCTGAACAGATTAAGTCAGTAAGAAAATCAAGGGCCAGAAAAAGAAGGGAAAAAAGGAATAATTGGTGATTTAACGTATTAAGTAAATAGTGAGTATTGAGAAATAACAGATTCAAAAAGTGAACAGTGTAAGATGAATCTAACTGAAGGCCAGAATTTTCTTATGTTTAAAGAGTTCCACGAGAACATAGATATGCTTTCACCGTCACCTTTCTAAATTTGCTCTGCCTCCATATATTAGATTGCGGATCAATGTAGACTACAAAACAGCATGTGTGTCCTTGCTATCCTGCTCAACCTTGGAATAACTCTGCATTAGTGCATCAGGCTGGTAAATCAATCCCAGAGCTACTCAGCCAAACAGACCACTGGCCTGAACTTTGACGGGAGAAGCCTGGCAGGTTTGCAGGTTAATCCCTCAGCATAGTACGCCAATCAAGTTGGAAGACCAGCCTCACTGTCAATAACACATTTAAGTCAAATGTGAAGGCATGGAATTTCAAACATGTGCATGTTTGCAAAAAAGGATGTTTTTCTTTATGTCTGTTTTTTTAGTCTATGTATCCAATAAAAATAGGATTTGGGAACTTTTCTGGATAACTTCTTCTCACAGCCTTTTGTATCGATTGTTTTCTAAACTCAGGCACTTGACAATGTAAGCCAGCAGGGAGGTTATTGTGCAGTCATCAGAACCACCCACATCTGCGATGGCACAGAAAAACCAACTCTGAACAGAACAACTACGCTGAAATGGAGGAACCGACTGCAGCGAAGGACGAGGGAGGTGGTGTGGCAACAAGAGGTTTGAAAATGGAAAGAAACAAAGAGAAATGCAGAAAAGACTGAACAGAATAAAGGGTGATGGAGGGAGCGTGTGAGAATAAGACACACAGACAGAGACAAGGCTATTTACGGTAGATTAGTTGTTATGGTGATAAGCAGAGAGCTGTAGTTGTCAGGGCGATGGGGCAGCACGGCACCGCTACTAATGATATGTAAAAATAACTATTCTTAGAAATCCTTCTACCTTTCTCAAACAAAAAAAACTACAAAAACATATCCTCACAATTATACTTGGATGAAAACACCCGGCAGTTTGCTGGAGCAGGCACCTCTCATTAGCATATGGAGACATACTCGAACCCCCTCCCACATTCTCAGCGTGGAGTTCGCTATTTTGTAAGTTTTTGCTTAATGAGTGTTTATAAATACACAGAAATACCAAGGATGCATCTACTGGTGAGTGTTTTTCTTACAAGCACTGGTTGTAGGTCTGTGCGTTCAAAGGTCTAATTACATCAAATGAGCATGTGTTACTTCAACAGGAGAGCTCCGAGCTCTGGGGTTAATTCTAATTTTAATGGCCCAGAGCGTTTTCTACGTTGTTCTACTCTAGTTTTGCTGCCTACTGTGGAACTTTTGGGTTTTTAATGTAGTTATTATTATTACAACCAAACACAAGTCCGTATGCAAAGCACCACTGATGACATCCCTACATGATGCTGTGTCTGCTGGTACTCATATTCTCTATAAGTACAGTTTGTTAGAAGTGGTATTTCTGTGCTACTTTAGACTTCAGCTTTACATTTTGGAGGCACGTTCTGCACATTTAGTGACAACACAACCACATCCATCTCTGTGAAGCAGCTTCCAGCTGAAGCACACAGGAGATGTTGCAAAGGTGAGCTTGGCTGACAACAGGTCAAGAACGCTGCGATTAACGACCATTTTGGGGTTGATTATTATACTACATGTAACGTGTCTAAAATACGATAATAAAAACACACAGACCAGAAAACATAAAAAACAGTGTAGTTGCTCGTAACAGCAGCCGCTTCTACATGAAACGCTCTGGATTACATGTATTAGCTCATTATCTCACTCACATTTGTGTAGCTTACGTGATAAACGCTGCAATAACTTTAAACAGTGTGGTGGAACATTTCTCAACAACCCTTCTAGAAAATGTTGTCGGTGCTCCAGCGAGCATGTGATAAAATCTCCAGAGTTGCAGGACGTTTTGTAAGAATTAATTTTGATTAATGACAGAATCTGAGTTTGACTTTCACCCACCATTAAGGATATCAGGCCCATCTGTGAGTAAAATGACAACAGACAGGCAGGATTCCTGAGAAATGAGATGTGTTATTGTGCAAACAGAGCCCATACACTGGTACCGCATCACAGCCATCCAGCACCGACTCGACAGCCTTCATGGTCATAAAAGTGTCTAGTAGCACTTTTCATTTAGCAAGAGTTACTTGGCAGATTATTTCTGTGGGAGATATGAACCCACTTGTGTAAACATTCACATGTACTGTTACAGCAGGGCAGATGCTGAATAATGCATTTTTATTAACACGTGCCACTTACAGGAATGATTCCCCGGCATAATTGCTTCATTATCATCAGAGACCAGCACACACACACACACACACACACACACACACACACACACACACACACACACACACACACACACACACACACACACACACACACACACACACACACACACACACACACATCTGTCTAATTATGTCTTCACTTTGGTTTATACAGCCTCCAGCATCTACACTCCAAAGCATTCGTATAGTCACGGCATTACAGACACAGAAACCTGCTTTTCCTGTTCATCCATCATCCATGGAAGTAGTCATCAGGCTATGATGGTCTTTAACAACAGATTTAACAAAACCTCCTGTATAAATTCATATTAAAAGCATATGCCAGCTTTTTAAGACTTTGCTAATTACCCAGCATCCCCGGGGTTTGATAAGAAGGTAAACATTGGTCTCCTATTTCAGCCACTGACTCAGTCTGACACAGCGATGAGCTTATCTTATTTGCAGGAGGTAGATTCCTAGATAAGTGACAAAAGAAACTTCCAAACAACAAATAACAATGTAAAATGGGATCCAACAGTCTTATGATATTAAAAGAGAGAGAGCGGCGGTTCCGCCTGAGTCTGGTTCTGCCAGAGGTTTCTTCTGGTTAAAGAGAAGTTTTTGGTTCCACAGTTGCCTGGCGCTGACGCGACTGCTAACTATATCAGACTTTGAGCGTGAGCAGTCGCCAACTGGTTGATTGGCACTTGGGGACAAACGATCCGGAGCTGAACTACACTGAAAACACTGATGAAGAACTGCAGTAAAGTGCGTAAACGGCGTCACTCACTTTTCAAACTCTCTGATCACATGTTGCCTGGCAACGGAACTGCTGCAGGCCCGACTGGATCCAGGTAGCGGGCCTTCAACAACATACAGTTCCTTAAACCTGCCTTTAAGACTTTTACATGGTTATTTCACACGGTCAAAGTAACACGCAAACAAAAACAGTTTGGAGTTAGTGTGAATGTTTATTGCCACTTAGGCTAAACTGAAACCCACTTCCAACAACTGTTTAGGACAGCGAGTCATGCATATCCTCCTATTAAAGTCGGACTACAAATAATCCCATTCCCAAAAAGTTGGCAATTTTAATAGCTGCTAATTGCTGTCTAAGTTGAAATGTATTTTTCAGTGAGTTAAAAATATGTCAACATGCATGTATTATTTATGCTTGGACATCGAAAACTTCTAAATGTTAAAAGAAATATTCAATAGGAGGACAAGCTTCCCCTCCAGACATTGGTACCAGTTCTGCTGCTTCTGTAGAAAAAACAAAAAGAAGAAACATGACTAAATGCAGATCAGAATCAACAGTCCTGCGCCACTCAGGGAGCCACAACCATCCCACTCCCACCTCTTCAGAATAGGTTTTTTGCACATCCTTTCTAATTCTTAGCTTTGTCGATTACTTCTTGGTGCTCTGTTTAAGATTTCTTTTTTTCCTCCATTATAAAGTTTCACTGTGAGCAGTGAAAAATAAAAAGAATCCTCCACTTCAATTTTTTGAGGACTCTCAGCTTCCAAACACTACTCGCTTGCAAAGGCCCAAAACAAAAATACATCATTTCCACTCGTTGACAAGTGGCAGATCAACAACGTCCTTGGTCACCAGTAAACAAAGCAGCTGTGCAATCAAATGTAATCTCATAACTTCACATTCCAGTCTGGCTTTTCTTGAAACAGTCACTTTATATCCAGAAGTGTGCACGTGATCAATTCACAGAAAGGGTGTTACTGCAGCGCAGGTCATTGCCCATCATGCAGTGAGAAACAGGAGAAGAACGGCCTCTACTGAGCTTCTGGTTGTGAACTTACATGAAACAAGAATAAGACATTTCCGGTGAATTAAGTCGTTCGTCGTGGACTCTACATGTGCAAAAATAGCAAGTTAACATTAATTACACGTTAATGCAAATTCTGTGCAACGCCACAACATTGTGAAATAGAACGCAGGAAGCGCCGGTCACCTGACACGTTCTGAAGAGCACTTCAGAAGCTCTTTTTCCATAGAAAATATGGAAAAATAGAGAATATATACATGTTCCTTGCGTGGGGCCGTGGAAGCAGATGGGATAGATTACGCCCACCACAACTGTAAATGTGGCTGCAAGTATGTTTATTAAAACCTGCTTTAAAACAGCAGATGTTTGATCGGACAGGATTGTGAGACGGAATCGCTCTCATCAACATCAGTTGTTGCTTCCTGGACCAGCGTTTGTCCTCTCCAGACGTTCAGGACATGTTTTTGACATATAATCACACAACAACCACTTTTTTAAAGCAAAGACAATCGTCTGCTCCTGTGTTATTGCACTTTAAAAAATGTCTTGTTAAGGTAAATAGAACATTCAAAATATTAATTCGCCATTAATTCGGAGCTAACTATGGAAATCCTTTGATTTTTACCAATTACAAATTTGAATCGATTGTTAACCCTTAAAACATATATTTTTGAAATATGAATGTGTATATATGTACTGGACATTGATAATGAGTATATACTGAACATAGACCTTAAACTAGACCGGTTTTCTGTCAGTAAACTATTACGTCTGCGGCTTGCACAGGAAATGAAGGGAATGAAAGTTCAACACAAACATGAGGGACGCCTCGGGGACATGAGACAAGCACAAGTGGAGACCAGGTCTCCCTCTACATCTTATTTGCGTAGGTTATTTAGCTCATCTTCTTAACAGAAGAAATGTACAGAAAGGCCCGCTTCAGTTTTCAAGTACGAGAGAAATCGCAGAAATGTGGTTTGTGGATTGAAAGAGAGAACCTTGAAAAATAAATGAAGTGACAGTCAGACTGGCTGGATTTGTATTCCTGTCCTTGCTCCTATCGTTCAAGCATCCCTTACATGGACTTTATCCCCACACTGCTTTAGGGCCGTGTTGTCACATTTACAGTTATCCATGGCGGGATATTGTCACAGGAAAAAGACTTAGCAGACCAATCTGTGCTCATATAAGTTTTTTACTCAATAAATAAGTAATTCTGACTGCACGTTTTAAAAGAATTCATAATATGAATAAATCTTGAACAATATAAACCCCTGTCATTAATCCTCTTTCTGTAGCAGCTACTTAGTTTGTTGTTGTTTTTTTTTTTTTTTACTTGAGTTTACAAAGTTCAATTTACAGTTAATAATGTTTATGCTCCTGTCACAGGAGACTGGTTAAAGGCTTAAGTTTGGATACAAATAAACTTTCCTCTCCTTGAAAACACTCTCAATTAAACAATTAAATGTAAGGTGATAAAAGTTTTATCTTGTTGCTATGACAGTAAAGTACTTTACTTTACTTTGCTCACTTTACACTCAACTGCTATCCAAATAGCATGTGGAAAACAGTAAAGGATTAAGATATCATACTTAGGAATAGCACAAGAACATCAGGAACATCAGGAGCTATGCATTTCTATTTTCACATATTTGCACCGTGCATGTTGAAACCCACTGTTGGATGTGCAGTATTTGGATGATTTGGTCTATAACTGGTAAATCAGCGTTGGTGGACGGATATTTACACAACAGCAGGGACAGTAAAGGAAGGCCACTGCACACACTTAGGGGTCACATCTTTGGTTAAAACCCATCACAGTTGCGCTGTATGTTTATCTATCATTTACTTAAAATCAGGAGTCAATAACCACTTTAAGGCCAAACGAATGAACACGTGTAACTCAACATATTGGCTGTAACGTCTGCATTGGGTAAAGAGCAGTAGACAGGTCCTGTTCCTCTGTTGAAGCTGAGTGCAGAGGAACGTTGCACTTTCCTGCAGCATGTTCATCTATCTCTACAGGCTGTTTGAAAGCCATTATCTCACTCTGGCCCTGTTATGACTTCTGGAAAGCATAAATGGAGAAAGTGCACATATGTTATTTTATTTTAGTTTCTTTTCGTGTCTGTCCAGTTCAGCAGAAGCTCTGATGGTGCAGAGTTGCAGCTGTGAGCAGTTCATAATGAGGACTATTGTCTGGGGTGAGCCTGGGGCGAAAGACAACACACTGCTCCCTGTGCACCGTGTTTATGATAATACACTACACCCTTCTTCTGAGCGGCTGACACTGATTGATGGACATTTAGTGAAAAGTACCTGCGCAATACATTTTTGTCTCAGCAGGCAATTCGACTTGTCAAAGTTGGAAAAGCAACAGGAATTATTGATGGCTGCATTCCACCCTGGAAAGGTTCTGATTCTGCTAAACCTGGTCCTCTTTCATGGCTTCCTGGGTTATCTTACCTGAACTTGGACACCTG
This sequence comes from Xenentodon cancila, assembly GCA_014839995.1. Taxonomy (NCBI): domain Eukaryota; kingdom Metazoa; phylum Chordata; class Actinopteri; order Beloniformes; family Belonidae; genus Xenentodon; species Xenentodon cancila. The sequence continues at coordinate 2,338,338 of CM026200.1, read as the reverse complement.
TAATTCCCCAGAGAAAGGCAATGTGTTCCTCTTCTGCTTCTGGACAGCCACAAAGAACATATCTGGACTCAACTGAGGTTCCTTTCGCCGCAACCTCATGACTTTTTATAACAGAGTTTGAGCAAGTTTATCCTGAGACAGGATGTAAGAAATGCATTTCATGGAGCTCTGTTAGAGCTCTGCCAAACTGTCATCCATGTATTTGAATTTATGCAAAACATGCTTGCAGGGTGTGATTGCTGGGCTGTGTGTGTTACTAGGTTAAAATGATGAATATTCACAGCTGAAATTAGAATAGCAACATTCAATAGTGATCTCATTTCCTCATCTTATCGTTCCTGTTCGGGCATTTCACGGTCCCAACCTTTGCAGAGCTAGAGAAGATGACGATGTTATGAGCTGAGGCAAAAAAAAAAGACCAATGCAAAACAACAAATCAATGAAGCACGGAGAAAATCTGTTTTATTTTATTTTTAGCCCAAAATGAAAAAAAGTAGAACAACTGAATCTCAGCAGAAAAAAAAAAAATGTTTTCATTCCAGACTTGGAAGGAATTTTTCCGATGCAGCATGAAAAAGGACAACCGCGGACAACACAGAAGGACCGCCTCGTAGCATCTAAGGTGTTAAAGTCAGACATGGCAGAAGCCTCAACTCGGTTTAAGTCCCTGCCGTTCACCATTTATACCATCAACCCAGAGAGAGCACGTCAAGACGACACCTCTGTCTTCTTCAAACATGACTGCAATAACCCCCCCCCCCCACCTGAGTAAAGCCCCGGTGTCACAGTGTGATGGTCGGCTGTGTATCTCAGACAACTGAATCAGCGTTTTTTTGTATTTTGTATTGTATATAATGACCTTGGAAGTCAACAGCTACCTTTTAGATTTGACAATGAAACTCTCTCAACCGTCTTTCTTTGTCCCACAAAGCTCATAGCGACTACTTACATTGATGCCAGTCCTAAAAGACATCTGTACTCAGGCCCCGTCCAATTTCTTCAAATATTGTACCATCTCCTGATATCAAATTGACTTGAAACTTAACTCCAACAGCTCTGCAGTTGGAAGGAGGATATTGCTTTGGACAAGAGCATGTCAATGCTGAGTTAAACATTGCGTGCCCAATGCACAAATCTGGAGAGCTTTATTGGTTGACTGGAGAACTTCAACCACTGCCATTTCACCCTCATCTGCCCACAGTTATTTCCTGAATTGATCTCTTTCTGCTGAAAATCTCCTGCAGTCCAGAGGACAGAGCGGTGCCAGCACATTTCAAAGGAGCCTGAATTCTAACCTTGTTTCAGCTTCACAGATGTGACTTGACACTCTTGGTACTTGGTACAGACTTGATACTCAGCTGAGAGCTTCTAGGGATCTCCTCAAGCAGAGGTTCACCTAAGAGCACTGGTGAAACTACATCAAAACCTGGATATGCACCACAGGCCAGTTTTCTACTTTAGTGCTGGGAACTTCGTTAACATTCATTTTTGAATAAATGCTGCGATTCAAAAAGCCTAAGACTCAATGAATCAGTGATTGGGTTCTGCCACTCTCTCGGATTTTATGTGAAAGAGCAAAACGTTATGCATTAAAATTCCCCCGACTTCAAACCACTTTATTGTGAAAGAATGTGGCCACACCGAGCCAGGAATTCACGCTGTATAGATTTGAATGAATTATCTTACTGCATGTTGTTGACCACTCAACTAAATAAACCTCTTTAGTTGGCATTTGGCACGCGCAGTATTCGCATCAGTCCTCAGCTGCATTGTTTTAGTGAAATAGTGCTGCCAAATTCAGCTCCTGTGTATTTTATATAATGAACTCTACTCTCTATCTAGATCATTTTTCTTTCCTGCCTAAATATATAAAAGGTGAATCTGCATGTGCTGTTGCCTCTTAACATATATTTTCAGAATGTTTTGTTAATAAATGGCATTTTCTATTTGCCAGACCCAAACTGTTCTTCTCAAGTCTGACAGCTGCCATGAAAATGTGGATATCTTTCAAATAGAACATAACTCTAATTTTGATCTAAAATACTTTAGTATTTTCTGAGAGTTTTCTGTAAGCGGCTGATCAGTAACATGGATCCGGTGCCCAGTTAATACAAGCATTTATCTTTTCAGCAGCGCTATAACGGTATGTGCAATCTTTGTGGTCACTCATTCTTTTACTCTATTGTTTTGTGGTGTGTGGACCACTGGGGCAGCTGAGGTGTGATGGATGGACCCTGACAGCTTGTTTCTGTCAGAGAACTGCTCTCAGTCCCTGGGAATGAATCTCAAGCAGTGTCAGCATGGCCATGGTCAGTCCACTGCACAATCACACAGAGTGCCTGGAGTAAAAGCCCTCATCTGTAGCAGCTGAACATGGGCACACCAAGATGTTGGCCAAGCATAAACAGCTTATACGCACATGAACTTATCTTTGTGGACGCACAGCAGCAATCAGAGACCAACATCAACAGTTCACTTTTGTTTATACCTGATCCTGTTGAGCTTCGCCGGTCACTAAAAGCGTAAGCACAACCAAGTGCGACACGAAGAAGGAGAAATTAAGACACATGCAGCCTTCATACCTCTGGGAAACTCATTAGTCAAGGTAATACAGGCCTGGAGCAGACTCCACATTGAATAATTAGGAGTTTGGAACGTTACAACCCTGGGAGTGCCACCCAAACATTGGGAGGGAAAATCAATAAAAGAGTTGCTTTATCCAGCGTCTCTTGAGGGCTAATCAAGCCCTCATAGCTGAACCCTTGCACATAAAAACATAAGGCTGCAGAGTCAAATTTCCATCTCTTTCCCCAGTCCAAGAAAAACAAACAAGCATTCCCATCTGAAACACAATGCCACCAAAAACAGAGAAAAATCTTTAACTAAGATCTGTGTGTTTCTTTTCTACTGTCTTTTACCTCTGTGTGAAAACTTCTGGTTTCATACCAGAAATAACTGTAGATAGCAAAAAATAACTGAACTTTGTAAGAAGTGTAACAAGCCAGCAGTGATAGTTTGAAGTAAATTTAATGTCGGCCACAAGAGTTGTGTGTTTCTTTCAAATGCCACAAACCTTTGAACCTGAAAACCATTGGCCACAAGGTGCTTAATCTGCAAATTAAGCCCCCCCATCGTGGATGCCTAACATGAGTCCTGTTCCGTTTGTCTGAGAGCACGGCAACATTTATGTCTTGAAAATGTGAAAAACTGCATTTTACCCAAGGCTTGATTGGCTTCTTCCATGCAGGCTCGGTAGCCTCTCAAAAACAACACAATTACAGCGTGATTTTACTCACCTCTGACCCACATTCTCAACATTGACTTACTGTGATCGATATTTGACGGAAGGACCCAAAGGACTCACTCAATTGATCTGTTGTCTTGATCTGTGTGGATCCGTCTGAAAATTCTCTTCAGAATAAAGCACATGACCACGCAGGTACTAACATATATGTGTGGACCGGCAAAAACACAAATAAATAAAAGCACTCACAAACTTCAGGAAATGTTTGAATGGCTGCATGTACGTGCAAATGTATGCATCTAATTTAAATGATAATGAAGATAGTCTGATTATGCACTGAGACATATGTATGCAGGCAATTAAAGTTACGTAGTAGAAAAATAGAACTGGTGTCATATTCTATCAAATTAGTCTTCCATAGTGTTATATTCTGCTCTTTACTTAAGACAGAAAACCCATTATGATCTTAAGAATTGTATTCTTTAATTTAGTGAGATAATATTTATGCATTTAATCATAGTAAATTGTGAATTTAATTGGTGTATTCTTTTGAGCTTAAACAAATCAAAATGCTGAGTTTCCTGCATTAGGATAAGTGTTCAAGACTTTAATCTACATAGGTTAAATTATTATCCTAAAGCACTTACAGTTATGCTGTATCAAAGCTTTGCAGCATAACTATAAAGTTCTCTGGTATTCTAAATTCACTTCTTGCAAATTTAAATCTTATGCTTCAATGTGACAGATGCACAATGAAGCATAAACATTTTACGCCTAAGACGCCATCAACCCTACTGTGTTTACCTTCAGGGATTTTATTTTAGGCTTTTCTTTGGGTCGATGTGAACATAACTCTTGTGTTCAAAGAAACCTTGTGGTGCAAAGAAAACAAAAGCACATATAATTAGTTTGTTGTGTGAGTGTGACACCGTTTACGTCTGATCCAATGGCACGATGCACGATGTGGTGCCCCATCCGCCTTATTTTGTCACCATTTTCTTATTCATTTACTTCTCATACGTTCTGTCTAAACTACTTTCGCTACATGATAGAGGTGGGACAATACAACTACAAGAAAATCCGAAACGATTGGGTTAACAAAAACGAGGTGAAGCAATATTTTTTTAATTACCTTGAAGAAAACTTCACAGTTGAAAGAATTGTGCAGCAAAAAAAGGTTTTTATGTGTAAGATGGGAAACCAATGCAAGTTTAAACCACTGAAACATTTTGTTTTCTATAAAATACAAACAAAGGACAATTCTGCCACTGTTGGCTGCCAACTCCCATTGGCACAATTTTCCATTTGTATGTAATTGTAATGGATCCTATAGAAAAGAGGAATGATGTTGTGCAAGATGTAAAAAGGAGGCAAAAAACAACTTTTTTATAAATGTAACAATTTCAACCATCCCCCATACTGACTGTGTGCAGCATCATTGACTAATTATAAAAATTACGTTGTTTGATAATATATAATTATAATTATTATTTGATGGTCAGTGCAGGCTTCAGCCAGCGGCGGCTTTTTAGATGCTCGTTCAGTTCCAGTCTGAACGCAGAGGGATGATGAACATGGAGTGGTGGCCTAGTGGTTACAGTGGTGGGCCCAGGTTCAAGCCCAGGGCTGGCAACAATGGTAAATCACTGGGGGCCCCTGAGCAAGGCCCTTAACTCCCAATTGCTCCCCGGGCGCTGATGCTGGCAGCCCACTGCTCACTAGTGAAACTAGTCCCAAAGCACAGCTGAGGGTCCTTTGGGACAGGGGAGGGGCCCACGGCAGCACCTGCTGCTCGCTGAGAAGAGTGAGAACGATACCTCTACAAAAGTCCTAAATAACACAAAAAAAAAGTCGCTTAATTTGTCATCAGTCAATTTTTTTTTTTTTTAAAGTCACTGGGGTGTTCAAAAAATCGCTAAATAATAAGAGAAAGTTGCTAAGTTGAAAACACTGGTTGGCTGTTGTTATTTTTCTTGTTGTGTGTTTCTGGCAGGTAGGAGTTGTAAGGATGTATTACATCTCCTACAGGCTGGTTTGTGATGCAACGTATTATGTGATGAGATATCCTGAGATCTCATCACACCCCTACTAAAAACTACCCTGTAAACTTGACCTAAGCCCCCAGAAAGAATCTCAAAGTTCATTTCTAAATACCACACGGACTAATTGTTCCACCAAGCCCGCTTTGTGTTCTAGTTCTGTTCCAAACAATCTTGTTTGTTAGGCTATTTTAGCGTCTGAAGCTGTAAGTCATTGAAGCTGCAGTTTCTCTCTCCAGAAGAGGGCGCTACTCACAGCCGCTGCTACGTTGAACAGGTCTGAAACTTTCAGAAAAGTAAACAAATAACTTGCGTTTTTATCATTAACTTTTCCCCCATGTTTTTATGATGAAATGCTGAAAAAAAGAAAAAGTAACCTGAGTAAGAGTTGCCCTGTAGCACAAACAGGCTCAACGTAGCTGCTTCTAACAGCCAGTTTGCAAACACGGAGGATTTACTTCGTTACTATGGCGACACAGTCAAATAAAAATAACCTGCCAGGTGTCTGCAGGAGGTGGAAGTGCTCCATGAAGCAAAGCAGACGAACACAAAGGCACGAGCGCTTAATCAATCACAAACACACACGCTTCATTCAAAATCCAAATTCATTGGAACAATTTATCTCTGACGTTAAGCTCTCAGCTTTTAAAAAACCTCGTCCATTTAGTTCATCTCCAAACAGGCCACTGTATTCAGGTTATTTGTATATGACCACAACAGTTAACAAATATTTTAAAAATCCGTTTATCTGTTGTTAATCTGATAACTAAAATCGATGACTTAGTGCATCAAAAGGAAATAAAAGGCTACATCCTAAACAATAATAATATTTATTCTTTATATCATTTTCAACAACACAGTCATACAGTTAAAGCAAATGGGGAAACATAAAGAGTAAATTTAATCAAATGTTTAGAAACTCAGTTTGGTTTCCTTAAACTTGAATGTTTCTGCAGATTGGTGTGCAACAGTTTATAATAACAGGTTTATGTTAAAACGAACGGACTTCTAATCAACTGGTTTTAAAAAGCACATGCTTGAAGACTGACTGAGGGTCTGGCTGAGTTGATAAAGCAAAATGAGAATCTTCAACATTAACGTGAGCTCCTCTGCTGAGACTCCGCCACCGCCTTATTTCAAGTGTTTACTACAGAGAAAAAAAAAGTTGCATTATTTTTTAGTCTTTTTTATTTCTTATTATTCACATGACTTACAAAAGTGGACTCCAACAATAGTTTAGTTTAAGGGTCAAAAGGTTTTCCTACACAGATAAATTACATTTAAATTTTGTGCTCAGAAGAAGTCAAGAATGGTTGAACTTGGGTCATCAGGTTTAGGATTTCATTAAAAACATGAGTATTATTTATACAAAAAGACAGTTTAATTAACATTTAAAAGTAAAGTGTATTCATCATCCTCAGCCAACCTGCTGTTCCTCCTCAAGTTGATGCTACTTAAGTCATATTTCAGGTCAGTTTGTCCGGCCAGTGTATTTCATTTTCACTGCTGATAAATTCTCTAAACACAAAAGATGAGCGCCGGTTTACATGAAGCCGCTGATGAAGTCACTTTGTGTGTGTGTGTGTGTGTGTGCGCGCGCACGTGTGTGTGTGTGTGTGTGCGCACGTGTGTGTGTGTGTGTGTGTGTGTGCGCGCACGTGTGTGTGTGTGTGTGTGTGCATGTGTGTGTGTGTGCATGTGTGTGTGTGTGTGTGCATGTGTGTGCGTGCGTGTGTGTGTGTGTGTGTGTGTGTGTGTGTGTGTGTGTGTGTGTGTGTGTGTGTGTGTGTGTGTGTGTGTGTGTGTGTGTGTGTGTGTGTGTGCATCTTCTTTACCTATTAAGGAACATCATTAATTCATCAGAGTGGTTTTGTGTTTGTATGTTTTTCTATATGTAACAACACATAAAGGTCACACTTTATATTATTACACACATTTCTGTGGGCAAGCATTTCATTTGTGATAATGTTGTAACAAATTGCCCAATAATTTCCTTAAAGGACAAAGAAAACCTGATTTTAAGAGTTCTTACTTCATAAAATAAAAAATTATGCACAGTTTCTTCTTATTTCTTTAGCAGCAACTTGTCTAAAAATGTTTGTCTCTTTGTTCCCCCAGTATTCATATCACGAAAAGTTTCTCCGCTTACTCTTTTTGCTCTCTATTTTCTCTTTTGACCTTTTGCATTTGTTCAAAATTGATGTTCAATTTGCTGGCATTTAGAACCAAAATGAGTTTCACATTAACCGTTTGTGACCCAGTCCCTGAGAAATTGGATCATTTGGGAGCTGTCGCTCTGTCTAGATTGAGGTAGGTCTGGCGAATTCGAAGAACTACACTGTATTTCTTTTCATTAAGTCTTTTCACCTGAGTTGCAAGCAGAAAGGCTTCACTTAAAACTAAATGACTAACTACTTCTCCCGTTGTGAAAGAGGCTACATCCTTTGCAATTACTGTCTCACAACGTGCAAAAACCCTCACGTCTGTTTTGCACCAGAAAAAAGCCAGTGGAATCAGAATAAGGCCGTTTGTGATGATCATAAACACACAAACATCAAACTATATTCTTTTGCCAAAAAAAAAGAAATAGAAATAGAAACAGTTGTAGTTTCAGTTCTATTCACTTGTAGCTTTGTTTTAAGTTACCAAAGAAAATTACAAAAGCGAGTCATGTACATCAGCAGAAATGACCAAAAAGCTAACATCAATAACTGTGGTAAGTGGGAGTTTCTGAAGACATTATAACATCATATTGGTGAAAACGACATAAACATTATCACACAGACGTTAAACAGTCAGCATCACGCGCTGACGCACAGCAGGTACATGCAGAGACTTTAAACGTGGTGTATGAAGTACCTGAGCCTCTCTTTGAGACCACCTTTGCAGTCCTGGACAGGGTGACATAGAGCAGGATCAGGAGAGGGCTGGGAGGTCTCATCTTCCTCCCCTGTCCTCACAGCCTGAAGAGAGAAGAATGAAGGAGGAAGACGTGGGAATGGCAAAAGAGAGAAAAACAAAGATCCATCAATGAGTGGCTTCACATGAGACCAAGTTCCTCCCTGTTGCTATAAGAGAAGGTGTCGCTGTGGAGGCTTCTTCTGCAAATACTACAGCGAGCACGAATGCACACAACTGTGCAAACATTTACACAAGCACTCGGGCACACTCACGCCAACACTCCATTCTCCACATCGCCCCGAGGGTCCTTCTTGTAACGATTTTCTCTCGCGATCGCAATTGAGACGAGGTATCATTATACGGATGTATTTTATGAAAAATCATTCCCCAAGATGCTGATGATCAATAAAGAAATAATTATATGTGTAAGAAACATGGCTTTTAATCACTATATTCTTTAAAAGAAAAAAAAAGCTTGGCGGGCACCTTGAGGGAATTTCAAATGATCAACTTGTGACTCGCGGAGACGCAGCAACACATATCCCTCATGGAGTCATAACTTGCTTTAATTGATGGAGGTGACTCATTCTCTGCTCCTCATCTTCTGAGTAAATGACATAATCTAACATGTAGTAATTACCTTCTAATAGCCGGCTCCTGAAATAGAGCTGTGCCGCTGTATAAATTTGATGTTAAATGAAAAAAGAACACACTCATCAAAGTAAGAGTTTATTAGCTGACACCGTTAGCTGATGGCATTACCCTTCAGAATCAACCGCCGTCTCACTGCAGCGAAAGCTCTTCCTATCAAACCTGCTGCAGAGTAACTAGCTGCAAGAAAGCAAAATTAAATTACGTATTAAATATAACAGTAATCAGTCACCGTTACAGGTCAAGACAGAGACTTTAAAAGGATTAAAGCTCATTATGTTTGTGTAATTTATTTACAACTCTATCACATACTGACACTTTTGTCGGGAACCCTCGACATGAAAACATGAAGGAACATTCTGGAGTTAAAACGACGCTGGGTCTTTTATTAGATAGTAAGTAGCCTAAACTTTGTTAGGGACCAAAACGGCACGGCGTGGTTATTTCAAGCTCTGCTTACACGCACCGATGCCTGCTTCTTCCGGGTTATGGCTACACTCAAACATTGAACTTTTAGCTTGAGGTGGAGTTTTGTTTTGGCTTCAGCTTCGGATGGAACGCGGTTCTGGAAAATTCATGTTATGCAGCAAATTAAAGTCCTAAGATGAAATTATGCCCTGTAATGAACAAAGTTACCAATCAACCACCAGCTGGGTACTGGCAAAAAAAGCTGCTGGTTTGCAGACAGTTAGGATCTTAAATTTGCAGACTTTGTTCTGCTGTGCTTGTGTGGGTTTTCTCCAGGTGCTCCGGCTTCCTCAGCAGCGTGGAAGTGCTCCACCGTCCTCCAGCTCATTGTAGCCACAGCTCACAAACTCTCTGGAGTCTATATGTATATTAAAAGTGTGTGTTTTAAATGAAGTACCAAAATATGAATATGACAGATCTTATGTCATAAGATATATAACTGATGGTGAGAACATAATAGCAGAGCAAAAACTACTGGACCTGATGCTCAAACTTGACTTCCACTTGTGAGGATCATCAAATACAGCATGATTTAAAGTTGTCAATGGAGATCACAGCTGGTGGCAAACACCTGATAACAGGTATGTAACAGTTATCCTGCAAACTCACTGACACATTTTAAACGTAGTTGTCTTTGTGACAGGGTTGTGTAGATTTGTAAGTCACTTACCTATATATATATATATATATATATATATATATATATATATATATATATATATATATATGTATATATATATATATATATATATATATATATATATATATATATATATATATATATATATATATCTATATATATATATATATATATATATATATATATATATATATATACAATTAAATAGTACCCATGGCTGACAGAGCTGGCATGATTAAAGCTACTATACAAAATCTAAGTTAATCTTATTGGCTCTTCTTCAACCCAAAGACTAAAGCAGGAGAGGAGTAGATTTAGTGATGACCAGCACTGTCAATCTGAGTATATAAGAAAAGGAGACCACAACACACAGCAATTAACCCAATGAACCGAAAGGAGAAGACAGGGCCGTGGCCTTTGAAGACTGAAACTAAAAGAGACAGAGCCAGGAGGGACTTAGGAATGTGCAGCAGGTCACGTGCCCCCCACATTTGCATACCTAATGAAAGGAGCCTCTCTCAGTTTGTGTTTACACCACACTTTCAACTCCTGCTTTAAAAAGACTCCTTTCTCTCCTCCACGATCACATTCTGCTGGGAAACAACTTTAGTTGATAAACACAGCACTGCTCATAAACATTTTTGCCAAATTCCACAGTTTAACAATTACTTCTTCTCTATAACGGTAAAAGGCCTGGGGGGGGGGGGGGGGTCCCAGAACGGAGGCTCAAAAAAACCTGACGAAAGTCCTTAACCTGCATCAACCAGCCTGAGCTGTCTGTTCAACAACACCGTTTAGGAATGAGCTCGAACATCTCCGTGTTGGTTAACTCACAGCTGTGCACGTTCACAGAAAACATATGTAGACATCATCTGTGGAGCATAAAACCACGATAACACTAGTGCAGTATACACAACACACTTCCCAGAATTAGACACGCCCCACTAGAGGCTTATGAAGACAGGAAAGGTATCACCACACCACCATGACGCTTGTCAGCTGTTCCATGACGGCCAAACCTCAAAATAGTTTCAATATATAAACCACCAGTCAAAGGTCTGGACACACTCTCCCATTCAGTTGAACTTTCCATGTGATGATGAATTACTTGGGACAAGTGAATGATTGGCAGGTCAAGTGTTTGTTGCTGAGTGGTAGACAGCAGCATTCTCAGCCCCTCAGTTCCCAGTTTCACTCTGGTCAGGCACCTTTCCTGTAGTCTAATTCAGCATAACAAAGTCCACGACCTTCCTCTGTATCTAAATCATGTCATGCCTTCACAGGCTCGGTGGGCTTTGGGTCCTGCCAACCATGATATCACCACCCTGCTGCACAGAGGGGTACTGTGCTCTCTGCACGACCACCGCGAACACCAAACCACCCCATCCTCGTCTGCCCACACCTCTCCCTCCTTTTATTTCCTGCATTCTTGCCATAAAAGAGCTGTCACTGGAACACATAAATGCTGAAAAGCTCCAGCCGAAGTATAGAGCCAAAGCGGTGCACAGGTCAACCTGACATCTCAGAAACTAGGAGAAAAAAAATCAGTTGAAGGGATATTTGACATACGTTTCTGGACTCCATAAAGTTATCTTTTTAACTATTGTTCCACCTGTAATTTTATTGAATCATTCAGCTTTTGAAGTTTCTTTCAACATTTCATCATGCTCCAAGAGAGCATTTGAATGCCACATGAATACCGCTTAAGGTTCTTTCTCTTTACAAGGCCAAGACCAAGTTCTAGCAGTCCGACTGACCTCTCTCTCCTGAGGCCTTGTCTGAGGGGATTATAAAGACTTCCACTTCAATATCACCCGTTGGTAGTCCATGGCAACTATATCTGTCCACTAAAAGCCAAGCAGTGACACAATAAACGTCAGAAAATGCTGATTCAGATTGGGTTTGTGCTGAGCAACAGTCCCTGGATTAATCCGACAGTATGTTACCTTACAAGGATGTGTACAGATTTTTTTAAAGTGGCAAAGGTGAATTTTGTGACTATCTCATATACCTTTGGAGCTTTTGAAATTGTAGAAAGATGTTATTGTTTATTGTGAAACGGGAAGACTTTGTGCCGTGGAGCAACAAAGTCGCTGAACCTTCTGAAGTGAGACTGTGTTGTGCAAATGAACTATCGTTGCTCAAGGAAACCATCTCCACAATCCTGGAACAGCACATTATAACTCACTGATTAACAAAAAAAGACTGGTGACGTTAAGCTGTTTAAAGTATCGCATAGAAGTAAACAGTACACAGATATGGTCGTGCTTGTTAACCATGTCAAGCCTTTTCTCGGAGGCATCAGGAGCAGGTATGTTTGAGGAGGCACACAGAGGCATGGCGTGATGTCTACGCTTCAGCGATGCATGATGCATGCACACATCATCACACACAGTGGCACACATGCCGTTCGCCTCCTGCTTTTTACCAGAAAATGTGGGGCACAGCCCAGTATTGCCTGCTGGCTCGCCCTCACATAGACGCAGAGGAATCTGCTCTCTGTTGCTTTAGTCGCGGGTTGCATCTTCCAGACTAGCAGCACTTTCTCCCAGAATTCAATTACCACCTCATGATATTTGTTGCAAACTAACTCTCTCTGCTGTGTGCGCTGGACTCTGGGTATCTCACACTATTATTTCAGTTTCTTTTCTTTTATCTCTTTAGAACCCACAGGAGATGTGGGTTCACACATTAGATTCCCACTTAAGGCTGATGTAATTTGCCGTTGTGCCATCTTACGAGTGAGAGGGGAACCTCCACCATCTTGCCATGGCAAGCTGTGGGTGATTGATCATGTGATTTTGGGATTTAAACCAAATTCAAGGCAGCCTGCACTTATATGAAGTACGTCTTAATAGAGAGAAGTTACACTGTGTTTTGTCATATTGAGAAATTTGGAGACAGAAAATATGAATCTTGATGCTTCCTTGAAATCATGATGCTTGTTGTCTTTTGCAACAAAAAACGTACATTATGTCATCTATTAAATCACAAATTAAATTAATTTTCCATAAGAAGCCGTCATACACAGCCAAACAGATAATCAATGTGTAATTAGTCTTACAAATTTAAAAGTTGACTAATCATTCATCCATTTATGAGGATAATGACAATTTGTGCTTAAGGCGCAAATATCTACCTCTATATATGTTTTAAATATTGAAGTAAATACGCAATTTTAAAGTTTCTCTCTAACAAATGAACACATGTATTAGCATTATTAAAATCTGCATGAGTAAAAACTGCAAAATATCAAATAAGAAATGTTAAGATGTGACGGTTCTCCTCAGCTGTATTCTTTCACAGCAGGGTAACACAATGTATTTGTGGCATTTATCCATCTGCACTCCATGAAATGCTGTACCATTTACATTTGTGATGGGTCTCGTACTGACAGGATGCCCTCTGAAGCTCTGACCTGAGCGATAAATACGTTAGTGGTCAGGCTGTAAAAATAGTCCAAGTCAGAATTGGTCAAAATAAAAGTGCATTTGCTATTATATTTTTCAGGCTACTGGACCTGATGCTCAATTAGGATTTTCTTTTCCCCGGTCTGATGTTTTGTTGGGATGTTGACATCCTTTTTAAAATGAGATCTAAATCAGACTCCACAGTGAACTGGCAAGGGCCACAAAAAAAAGATGTGACCAGCAGCATATGGTGCAAAGGAGTAAACATGGACACTACAGAAGTAAGTGTTTTTTTGTTGATGTGCAGTGGAACCCGACACAGGAGAGCAAGGTGTTTTCACCAGCAGCCTTTTGTACAGAGATGTTTGTGGATGCGGCGTTGGAACCCAGAGTGGTGGGATCGTGATGCGAGAGGCTCCACAGAGGCAGGCTTCATGTTTGCTGCGTTTCTATGACAACCAAGCAGAATTATGACACCTGTCACATTATACCGACGTAAACGTCAAACTGCCGTGACTTTTCAGGTCACTGTGCACAAGATTATTTCCAGTTTAGGACCACATGTGAAGAAAATCTGATTTCTAATGTTCCGACTGTCATGAAAATAACGTGGTTTGTGCAACTTTGGCTGCCGTCTGGATGTAGCCTTTGTGCAGATCTGGCCCCAAGATCCTGGACTTCATTTCACTGCCCTCCATCCGTAGTTTTCGCCGCAGAGAAAGGTGACACAAAGAAACACGTGATAACCAGGAACAGAAGACACACACACAGGTAGATGCACACATGCATCATGCACGCGCACACTCACATCCGAACTGAATGAGTCACGGGGGCTTCTGTATGTCACCGTGTCAGAGACCTGCACACTGAGAGGGCTAGTGCAGAGCACAGCACTCTCAGCTCCCCGTACTGTATCTACCTGCATTGTCGTCTGCTCAGTGTGGCATCTGTGTGTACGTGTGTTTGTGCTGCTTTGCCAGATGCGTCACAGTGTGAGTCAAGCCCCATGAGTATTATGGTATAGCAGTAATGTGAATCACTGACTTGGAGTGAAAAACAAGGCTGGTGGCAGGCTGAGCAAAGTATAGTTAAAATGCATTTGACCGCTTTTGACCATGGCCAGGCGTGGTTAATCTCCAGGGGCTGGTCATAGGTGGTAGGAGTTAACAAGCAAGGTGCTGCGAGCTATGCCCTGCCTCAGTCCCAGCACACACTTCTTCACTGTGTGAGATTAATTGCCTCACAGTCCTGAGACTATCTGCTCTCCTGATGTTCCTCTGGACACACAAGTGCGTGAGGAGCACATTCAAACACACAAAAATCAACACTGCGCGTAATTAACTGAGAGGGCTTCAAGGCAAACTAAAGCCATTCACTCATGATCGGTCATGAGCAGAACTGTGGGTTGTTGAGGTACAAGCTCAGACACATTCCACCGGCAGTGAAGCGTTTTCCCCGGCTGTTGTTGTTGATTGCTCTCAGCTACATCCCAGCACCATTGTCAGCTGTCCAAGGATGACTAGCTGCAGAAACGCTCCCATGGTCCTGGTCAATGCTGCCTTTGATGGAGAGCAGAGGCCAGCACCTTCCTCACCCATTTAGTGTACACACCCCACTGGGGGCAGCTGGAGCACTACTGACCCACAAAAGTTTAAAAACACTGTCAAGAGCAGCCCATAACAATCTATCTGCAGCTGCATTTCAGTCCATAGCTGCATATGAAACCACTGCATTATTAAACCATTTGTGGTTGTAATTATTTGTATTGTATCCACAACTTATAGGGCAGAATGAAGCGTTAACAACATCAGATCGTCTGCACCAAATATGACGCCATGTGAACTAGATGCTATAACAAATGCACAGCTGTTTATGTGGTTTGGCGGCACGGTGTTGGTGACTGATTATGAAAATATGTTAAACAAATATATCTGAACATCCCTGGAACAAAGGCACATGTTCCACTTACCATTTAAGTTTTAAATTATATGGCTATTCAGTTTATCACTTTAATATGCACTAAAGTATTTGTGCTTATTACAGATACTAAATAAAGCCTTAGAGGTTTTGAAAAAGTAAGATGCCCTCAGCTAACGTTCACAATGGTTCAGCCTCCTGAAAAGTTGTCATACTTTATTTGATGCACCTTAGTAGTGAATGTTGGACGTAAAAGGACACATACACAATATGGCCCAGAGTATTCGCTCCCCTGCCTTGACTCACACATGAACCTCAGTTACATCCCGTTCCTAATCCAACGGGTTCAATATGACGTCGGTCCACCATTTGCAGGTATAACAGCTTTAACTCCTCTGGGAAGGCTGTCCACAAGGTTTAGGAGTGTGTTTATGGGAAGTGTCGACCATTCTTCCAGAAGCTCTTCAGAGTCCAGTGGCGGCGTGCTTTACACCACTGCGTCCGGCACTTTGCACTTGGTGATGTTTGTCTTGGATGCTCGGCCATGGAAAACTATCCATGAAGCTCTCTGAGCACAGTTCTGGAGCTGATCTGAAGGCCACATGAAGGTTGGAGGTCTGTAGCGACTGACTGCAGAAAGTTGGTGACCTCTTCGCACTATGCGCCTCAACATCCGCTGACCTGCCCCGTCAGTTTACGTGGCCACAACTTTGTGGCTGAGTTCCTGTCGTTCCCAAACACTTCCATGTTCTTATAATACAGCTGACAGTCGACTGTGGAATATTCAGGAGTCAGGAAACTTGACGACTGGATTTGTTGCCCAGGGGACATCCTGTCACAGTTCCACCCTGGAATTGTGCCGGAGTTTTGGACTTGGTAGTCCCTTTAACACCCCAACATGTGTTCTCAAACCCAGACCATTTTTAAATGCGCCTTTAATTTTAGACCATATTTAGATCGTGGCAGCTTGCCGTTAAAACCTTCTCCCACCCAACCAGAGCGCCTGAGCACTTTATGGAGGTACTTTGGAAAGTGTAACGTACACAAAAATGTATCAGAGATGTTACTTGACTTTACTCATTAGTATAAAAAAAAAGAAGCTTTATTTGAACTAGACTGCATTATTTTTTCAGTGACAACCGACTCATCACGCAAAAAGTTTATTTACAATTAAAATAATTTTGTAGCCACTTGAAGCTACTTGAATATCGTTGACGTTTTCACTAAAATGTAATTGGTTTTTATTTTTTATTAAAACCATAGAATTTATACCAAGAATGTTTAGCTTTGAGTAAAATGATGTTGTTGTGTTGTGTTGTGTTTTTTTTAAACCAACAGTAGTCCCACTGTTATTACAACGCTAGTAACTATTTCAAGAACTTATTCAAATGTTAGTAAATTTACAGCACATGGTGGCGCACCAGAGAAGACGTATGCTTTCAAAAGGATAAAAAAGTTTACGTTAGTTAGTGGCTGACTTTAGCGCAACAACCATAATACTTGTTCTGTGATGGCTACAGCCTTTGTAAGTTACCGTTGATGTTTCTTTTGAATATTTCTAAGGCCACCGTGCAGTTTAGGATTTCGAGAACACTCCAGAACTCAGCGTCGGTCCTGACAGCAACGTTCTCAGCTGTCCCAGACGCCGACAGGTGAACAGACTTGGTCTTGATATTGCAGGGCACATTGCACATGATGCTGAGATATTGCCATGTTATTTGTGGAGCTGTATAACTACGGAGAGGAGGTATACATTCATTATCTTTTCAAGTCATTTTAGTATCTTTGAAGTGGGGCTCTATAAGGTTTAAGTGGTTTAGCTATGAGAACATAAAGTGCACCACCAAGCAGTAGAGCCCTCACAAACACCAAAGGTTTGTGCTTTGTTTGTCAAGGGCACTTTCAGCTCATTTCCATTAATTAAAGCTCCTTGTAATCAAAGATACTTCAAGCTTAAAGGGATCATTCGTTCTTTCAATTATATATAATTCAGTTTGCTGGAGTAGACAGGAGGCCCAACAAGGAAGCATCACATTCATCTTTGCTCTCTGAAAAGCCAAAAGAAGCGGTTTTTCATCGACGAGCACTGCAGGATTTGGGGAAGTGTTGCTTTGATAGACTGTTTGCTGTGTTTATAGTCTGACTGGGAATGCGATAATATGCTCGTTTGGACTCAAACTAATATCAAATGCATAGACTGGAAACCCCTGAACTAAATGAAACAGTGCATATTTAGATCATCCTCCATCCAGGCGTCGGACCGACACGCTTAAGAACTCATTTGTCCCTGTTGTTGACCTTAATGAGAAAAAAGGAGGATCTGTTGTGTTTTTTTATTATTATTCTTTTGTCTTCTCCTGTCTTTTGTGTGATCAGTGCTTTTCTTCTACTGCTAGATGTCAAATAAATGACCTGAAGGTGATTAAAATATTATTGATCTTGATATTCTCAGTGGTGAATAATTTAAAGAATTGTGGGTAAAACCATATGAATTTAGGCGGAAAGAAAATGACAAAATTGAATATATTCTCTAAAGACTATGGTATATTTTTTAATAATCATCACTTGCACAATATGATAAAAATGTTTATTGTATTGCTTTATTATAATAAGTTATTGTTTTTTGTGGGCATGTATGCTTCCAGTCACAAGGACATAAACAATTACACTCAACAAGAGTAAAATCTAACATATTAAAAACGTCAGATATAGTAGCCACTGAACTGAAGATGTGATTTACATAACGCACTTTGTAAATGTTTAGAAAATTAGTATAGTTCTTATTTCTGCCCCTTTTACACATATTCTAAATATATTAAATGCAAGAAAGTTATTGTCCTTTCAACTGTTAAAGGACACCTAAGGTCTGAATGCTTTAATGACGTGAAAGTTAGGGAACTTAAAAAAAAAAAGTTTTGTTTGATAAGATAATCATTTCAAAGTCAAAATGACAGCTACTGGCAGCATAACAGTATGTAAATGTTTAATCTAGAAGCTTCTTTTCCCTTTTGTCTGCTGCTCTTTCAGCCACTCCCACACTCAGATCTTTTTCAGCACTTTGCAGTCTGGAAAGGTGCATTTTCAGTGTTCAGATTTCCGTTCTCTGGGATTGCAGGACTTACTGTTGCACAGTTTTTTTCTTTCATTTTTAATCCTTTCTTTTGTGGTGCTGGATGGGTTCTTCAAGTCTAAACTAAGTCATGCTGAAGTACATTTCTCTCTAGCAGGAGGAAGCACATTTAGTTCCAAAATAGGCAATAAATATTTGGATCATCATCCCTCTTTCATGTTCAGTGCATCCTGTACTAGAGGCAGCAACGCATCTCCAGAGCATGACACCAGATAAAACACCGTTTCTGTCACAGGTTTCATTTTGTCACCTATAAAAACTTATATTCTGGCCTTAACGTAGCTGTTGCCTATCCGATACGGTTTTAGCAAACATAATCTTGCGTTTGTGTGCCAATCCTACCTATGTTCCTAACAGAGTTCTCCGTTCTCAGAGTGCAGGTCTACTCGTAGTTCCTAGAAGATCCAGATGTAGATCTGGAGGACGGGTCTTCTATCAGGAACCATCACTATGGAACCAACTTCCAGTTTGGGTGAAGGAGGGTGACACCACCTCCACCTTTAAAACTAAACTTCAAACGTTTGTGTTCAGTAAAACATCTAGTTGGTGTAAACTTTAGTGTGTCAGGACCAGTAGTCACAGCTGCTGCTGCAGGACCAGACTGGAGCAGCTGGTCTTCAACACAGCTTCATCTGGATCTGCTGCTGTAGACCTGCTGCAGGGGGACACCAACATGATCCACTGACCTGCAGTCCCACCTCTGACCACCTCAGTGTCTGCTGTCTACACCTGTTTATATAGTGGTCTCTGTAGTCCACCAACTAACCAGGTATTAGTCATATAAACATGGAAGTCTTAGTTCTGCTGCTGATGGATAATTATACTGATGGATCTGGTCTTTGGTACCTTTAACGGTGTGTCTGTGTCTCTTCTCTCTACTTCCGGCTCTACCCAGCTGACCTTCGGCAGAAGGTGTCCCCTCTTATGATCCAGGTTTCTTCCCTCTTAAAGAGGAGTTTTTACCTGCCGTTGTTTATGTGATAATTGCTCGGGGGTCATGTTCTGGAATCGAATTGAATTGAATTGAATTGAATTGAATTGAATTGAATTGAATTGAATTGAATTGAATTGAATTGAATTGAATTGAATTGAATTGAATTGAATTGAATTGAATTGAATTGAATTGAATCGAATCCTCCTTGGCCTACACACATACAGCGCTTATGGTTTAATGTGCGGCTTACAGTCTGGGCTGAAACCACATTTATGTTGGAAGCTATTTCTTACCGTTCTCAAGTATCAACAGTTCTGACTGGGACTCTGTGTCACACATTACATATTGTATAATGTAGACCTATCTCTCTATATCTTGTTTCTTTTTCACGCTCAAACACACTCCCACTGCACAAATGTGGGAGGAATGAGGTCAGTCTTTACCCTGAAATAATCCGTCCTTTTGTGGTGAATCATGTAGCCAAGCAGCGGAGCCGGGTATTGTTATAGATTTTCTAAACTGTATCCTCTCATCAACCTAAATTAATGTAAATACCAGCAAATGGTTATTGATTCCTTACAATTGAATTGAAAAAATGAAAAAACACAACTCATTTACCAAACTGCTGTCTTGTATTGACATCTATTGTTAGAGGGCATTCATATATTCAGTGCAAAGCCACCACAGTTGTCTGAATGTTTAATTGTTGTTGCAACAGAATTACATACAATTCAAGCTGCTATAATTACAGTGCCAGGACCAGACTTTCATGTTTGTTTGAGGATCCTGTGACAAGCATCCCAGGTCTTTGTCATATTAGATTTTTTTGTTTTTTAACAAAATTTTATAAAGCCCAAAAGAAATGTGATTCTTGAATATCAACAAATAAAAAAACAAGCTCACCTTTATCTGTTCATTGTGGACCTAAGATAATGAAGCCCAATCTAGAAGAATTGTGGTTAGAAGTAGTTTTCCACGAACCTTTCAATTGTAGATAAAGAAATAGCACTGTGATTGGCTCTGCATGCATGAGCTGCCTGATAGACATATGGCTGCTATAAAGGCGCTTAGTTCCCAGATGAGGACTCAAACAGCCTCTGTTTACAGTAGAGACACACTGCCATATGTCGCAGACTTCACAAAAAACCACAACAAAAATGAAAAACAGGAAAAGGCTGCATGTAGTAAATAGCATGGAAGAAAAGACCATGCATTAGTGATATTTCCCTCCCCTCTCGCCTGTGACTGTGAACGTGATGGGTGCATTACTGCTGCGTGGAGAGCCATCGTGGCCCGTCCCCTCAATTTGGCAGAATCCTTTAAGATAAATAATTTAAAAAAATAGACAAAACTCCCCAAAGACAGTAAATGCTGGCTTGAGCGCTTTTCAGCTGGAATGTGCATTTACGCTTTGGTATCCATGGCAGAGTCTATCTTATTGTCTAGAGAGGCCATCGTAGTGGCGATGGAGCCTAAATGAGGCCAGTAATGGTTCCGTGCTCTGTCCCCAGTGTCTTCCCTGTTTAAAAATCGATTCTCTGCATGACTAGGGACAGGCTGGAAATAGAGAGAACTGGAGGAAATTGAGAGAAAAGTGGGGAAAAGAAGGAAGAAAGATTGAGATAGGAAACCGGCGAAAGAATCTAGTTACAAGTTTTTATATCAGTGTTTTAGGAATGATGCATTACCAACATTAAAGTGCTCCAGATCATTGTACGTCATAGTAAACTGCTTCAGATGTGCGTTTGTTTAGGTAAAAGCTAACTCTTTATTATGAAAATCATTACAAAAAAAACAAATAACCTTCACCAACAAACATTTTGCTGCCTATACAATATTTCCTTACTTTTTCTTATCCCTGTGACAGTATATAGTGTGTATCTGCCTGTAAATTGATTCTGTAGGTCTCAGCATCTTTCGATAACTCGTGAACGGGATTTAGGAACTTTAACCTTTCTGATGACAACTTCTAGTGATGCTTTTTCTTTCCAACTGAGAATTTCTTTTTTTAATATCAAGATATCAACTGGGACTTCATTTATTCAAATAACTATTTGTTTGCACTCAAGAAACAATTAAATCATACTCAGCAAACATGCCATAACAGGCTGTGGATAAATCAAAAGCACTGAAATGGAGAGAACTGAAAAGTTCTGTCATGATGTTTCCATCATGCATTGCATTTTGGGAAGGATCGTCATGTTGGGAGGATGATGCCCATTGCCGTGGTTACTTTGACAGTAATGAGGCAAAACAGCATGAGAGAGCGGTAAATTCAATCACAACAATCCGTACAACAGCGTCATCCTGGCATAACAAAGTCGTAAAACAAAATCAGCCAAACTCGACAGCAACCTCACAACAGCGGCGCCTCATCCAGCTGAATCGCTTCAAGACGTAGTAGCAACACACAATCGAGTTTTTAAACACATACATACAGCAGTTGAGAAACTGTTGAAATGCTAGTACAGATCAGACGAGTTGTGATTCCAGTCGCTTGAGATCTCGTTGTTTTGGGGGTTTGAGTTTAGAGTTTAGAGGAATGAACAGAAACCCACGGCAACTAAATCAGGGATGCAGAGGTGCTCCTGCCACTTCGTCACACGCCAAGTCGATCTCTTTTATTTGACAGCAATCTTATGACAATCAGGGTAACAAATTGTCTCCATTTTACTCTTCTTTTTTCTCTGGTCTGCCCTGTATTTAAAATGAAGTGGGAGAGTCTTCTTTCATAAATCTGACAGTCTGTAAAGATCCTGAGACGCTTTGAGTTTTGATGGGAGAAAAATATTAGCAGTCTGTGGGTCTTGTGGAGCAGCATCTCCAGTCAACATGAGGCCCAAACACGCTCATACGCACACAAATAAGGGATGGACGGATGTTTGAATGGATGGATGGATGGATGGATGGATGGATGGATGGATGGATGGATGGATGGATGGATGGATGGATGGATGGATGGATGGATGGATGGATGGATGGATGGATGAATGGATGGATGGATGGATGGATGGATGGATGGATGGATGGATGGATGGATGGATGGATGGATGGATGGATGGGTGGGTGGAAGGATGGATGGATGGATGGATGGATGGATGGATGGATGGATGGATGGATGGATGGATGGATGGATGGATGGATGGATGGATGGATGGAGGGTAAAAGGGAGAGGTTTAGTTGAGCACGAGCTGCTCTTGCACCACTTCCTCCAGCCCACTGTGTAATTTGCACGTGAGCACCTCTCAGTGACCTTCAGAGCTTCCGGTTCCCCAACACGCTCGCCCGTGTGCCTCAACCCTGCTGTAGCTGCACACTTCACAACGGAAACACTGAACTGGTGTCAGAGATGGAACATTGTCCAGCTCAACCACAATCCACAAGTTTAACTGGGTTTTTTTTTGGATTTCACAAATCTGTATGACACGTTCTTCTCTCTGTAAAGTTTGTTTACAAGTAATCGATATGCTCTGATCGTATCAATTGGATACTCTTTAACTATCACAGATATTGACATTACTCCTAATGTGTTTGACAGCTGTAATAGTTGATTAAATGTTGTTAAACATGACTGAGGGTTTCACTTTTGTCTACATCTCGGTTGAATTTATGTGATATTTCTTAATACTTATGAAATGATGTACTAGGTACTATATTATTAGGGGAAAAAAAAGAAAAAGCAATTAAAGAAGCAGTGAAGATGTGATGGAACTAGTGCAGTCGTAACAATCTGGCCTTCCTAAAAATTGTTTGGATTATTGAAAGCTCAGAGTGGCTGTTAAACTTTAATATCTCATGTCCACTCTGGTGCTTCAGAGATGGTATTTAAAATCCTCCATCCACACACTCACACTCATGTAGAGAAAGAGAGAGAGAGAGAGAGAGAGAGAGAGAGAGAGAGAGAGAGAGAGGGGGGGGGGCAGACAGAGAGACAGAGAGACAGAGAGAGAGAGAGAGAGAGAGAGAGAGAGACACAGAGAGACAGAGAGAGAGAGAGAGAGAGAGAGAGAGAGAGAGAGAGAGAGAGAGAGAGAGAGAGAGAGAGACAGTATCATTGATTGTTCTCCGATGACGGCTGTATCCATAGTGCAGCTGCTGTGGGTCTCAAAGAAGCGTGAAAGCCCTGCAGGGAGCGGTCCAGTTATCTCAGATGGAATCTTATTACAGGATTTATGTGAACAGAAACAGAAGTGGTCGACAGTTCAGCAACGTGTGTGCGCGTGTGTGTGTGTGTGTGTGTGTGTGTGTGTGTGTGTGTGTGTGTCCCTGCTGTGAGGTTATTCAAGGTTTTGCCAAAGGAATATGGAGGGGAGCTTTGCCGATTTCAACCCTGGCGAGTAAATAGCCACGGCTCTTCACAGTCCATGTGTTCAGCATCTTCTGAGTGGCGTTTTATATTTGGCTACATAATTTTACCACATTACTGTCACATGACAACCAGAAACGA
This sequence comes from Xenentodon cancila, assembly GCA_014839995.1. Lineage (NCBI taxonomy): Eukaryota > Metazoa > Chordata > Actinopteri > Beloniformes > Belonidae > Xenentodon > Xenentodon cancila. The sequence continues at coordinate 2,314,557 of CM026200.1, read as the reverse complement.
GGAGACGCACCAGGAGAGCCTGGGTGACAGAACAGTCATCGCTCTCTGTCGCTCTCTCTCTGTCTTTGTCTTTTTTCTGTACAACCTGCAAGGCCAGGCTGATCCACACTGGTGTGTGGATGGAGGGAGAGAAAAAAGGATGAGAGGAGCAGGAGGAAGAGGAGAGGCAGCAGGAGAGAGGGAGGGAGAGGGGGAGGGAAGCATGACAGGAGCTGCAGGACTAGGAGAAGTGCCAGATCACTGCTGGAGCCAAGAACAGGACTGACTGGGCCTGTGTGTCAAATCAGTGTGCACATGCACACGCACACATACAAAAGCATATGCAAAGATGAACAGACACACTGAAGCCTGACCTTAGACATAGTAATGCTACCTCAGACACGTCATGGCCAGCCATCATTACACATACGCGCCTGGTCATTATGAGATCTGAACATCTAGGGGCTTGAATTTGAGCTCATCCTCTAACAAGGAGCTGTCTGCTGCACTATGTTTTGGCCATGTGTGTTTTCCTGTTTGGAAGCACGTTTAAAGACCTTTAATGGCTGGCTGGGACTTTCTTCTCCCTCATTACAGACCAACGGCACTAATCGCCAACATCCTATACACAATGTCTGCGTACATGAGAGATGGCTGTTCAAAACAGCAATATTTATGGCAGCCCCCCCTCCCCAGAGACTCATTGCGCCATAACACAGACCACTGCAGCTGAAAACATAACAGGCCCGAATGTTTCAGCTTAAGGAAGCTGTAGAAACGCCTCCTCTTCTTTTTTCTTCTCACTGCAGCTCTCTCTCTCTCTTTCTCTCACACCAATACTTGCATGACCTTGCCAATGTGTTCTTCCTCCTCTTCTTTGTAGCTCTGCGCTGGGGCCATCTGAATGGATCTCAGTGAAATGTTGATGAACAAGGCGACAAAAATTTGACAAAGACGTTTTTGTGTCTTCGGTTTGGTTTTTTGGGCCATCCAGTCCACTGAGAGATCAGTGCTTACAGCTTCACTGCTGCAAATTCTTATCTCCAAAATTCCCAAACAATTTTCCAGCAAGCGTCTGCCAGCTCTGGTACTTCTAACATCTATATCTCCAGGGACTGCAGGGAATCACGGCGATTCACTTTCAGCCCCAATAAAACACAAAAAGGATATGATTAAATTACACCTTTAAATACAATATCCTCCTGTGAGACAAGGCTTTTCGCCAGGACTAGTTGTGTGTGTGAAGGTGCTATGTGTCACACAGAAAGACAGAGACCAGTTTTTCTGATCTCACAATGCTGCACTCTTCATTTGGGTTTATTGTAAGTGCACGTCAGTTGAGACTGTTCATATTCCATTTCTTACCCCATGGGACGTTGCAAAGATTTGCCCAGAGCCAATGCAAAGTGACAGCTGAGAGAATGAGTCCATTTCAGCTGGTGTGGTCTGTTCTCTGTGTTCTGTAGCAAGGCTAAAAGCAGCGCGTGAACAGCAAGGGAGAAACTAATAAGAACGAGGTCAGAAATAAGATCCATTCGAGCTTGATCCCATGCCTGCCGTAATCATGCAGGAAATAATCAACAATGTCCAAGCAGTTTATTTTCTCTTGATGGGACTGGAAATCATGTTTACTTGCACTGAGCGGCATGGAGGGCAATACGTCCTCCAAACTTAATGAGCGAAAACTTTCTTTTTAGTTGTTAAAAAAAGACTGATGTAAAAGTTGCCGGACCTGCCACCATTTATAAAACGCTTAAAGAGCTGATCCTGCTGACAAACCCTCAGAACATTCTTAAAATGATGACAACTCTCCCTTTTACATTAAAACTCAGTTTTATAGATTACTCACAATACAACCGGAACCTAGAGGTAAAATGTCAAGCGTGGAGAGGATGGAATATGTGCTTCTTAAGCATATGGACACAATGCCTGAAAGGGAAAAAAGGTGTGCAAAAATGTTGTCCACATGCTGAATGACGGTAAGTTAATGACGTAGTCGATGGTGCCGGGACGATGTTTGTGCCTGATCCCATCATAGATGCGCTCACATCTCCCACCTAAAATAACAATAGGAAGCCAGAAATAGCAGTAAATGTGTCCAAAAATGGTTTTATTTTGTCATTTAAATGTGTGTAATGGCATGGCAGGTTTATAACAGATTTAATTCAATTCAATTTGTTTATATAAGGTCTGTTACAACACAAGTTGTCTCCAGGATCTTTCCAGAGACCAGAACATGACCCCCGATCAGTTATTACATAAACAACGGCAGGTAAAAACTCCTCCTGTTTCAGGACCTGGATCATAAGGGGGGACCCTCCAGCTGAACACCAGCCGGGTAGAACAAGAAAAGAGAGATCAGAAAGAGAGAATGAAGAACAGAGAGGAGAGAGAGAGACACAACGTCAAAGGTACAAAAGACAAGATAAATTAGTATAATTATCCAGCAGCAGCAGAACTTAGACTTCCATGTTTATATGACTAATACCTGGTTAGTTGGTGACTACAGAGACCACTATCTAAACAGGTCTGGACAGCAGACACTGAGGTGGTCCAAGGTGGGACTGCAGGGCAACATGCAGCTCTTGAAGCTCTAAAAGCTCTGGCCTACAAACATACAGAAAAGGAAACGAGCGGCCAGACCAGCACAACAAACTACAAGGACAATACTTAGAATTATACTTATGAGATACTTCTAATAAATAACTGAGGATTGAGCTGAAGAAGGGAAAGAGAAGCAGAGGAGGTGAAGGGCACCACTCAGTGGATCACGTTGGTGTCCCCCTGCAGCAGGTCTACAGCTGCAGATCCAGGATGACGCTGTGATTGACATGGCAACCGTGGCGGGGGCTGATATAACCTGGCCAGCAATCAGAGGAAGCGGTGAAAGCTAAGCCTCTTACTTCTGCTGGTATAAAATATTACTGGAGTTGATAAACATGACACATAAATGTGCTTAGTTTCCGTATGTGAATGGACTGCTGCACAGGTACGGTTTGGTTTCAAGCATGTTATGGGTTACCCACTTATTCACTTCATCAAACAGCACTGGTAATAACAATCAAATGAATAATATCTGTTAATAAACATATCAATATCATAGTGAAACGAATCCTACTTTTTTAAGAGAAAACATCAACTTTTAAGCTAAGTTTGGAGTTCTCTCTGAGTATTCTCAAAATATTTGTAAAGACAGCCGCAGAGAAATGTAAGATACTTTTTCCCCCCAGAAGCAGAAAGTCTGCATGATAAAAAACACACATACAAACATTTCACGAGATATAACCCCAGAACCCTGCAGTTCCTGATTGGCAAAAAGGAATGTCTTGAAACATATTTGAAAGCTGCTTCAGGGCCTTGGAGGGTTTGAAAAAAGAAGAATCGTGTTTTTATCTTGCGTGAATGGTCTTGACAGTTGGTTTGTATAATCCAGCTTGATTCCAAAACAGTGCAGAATCCTAGTTTCCAAAAACAAATACACTTTCTGATCCACAGTAAATGTTCAGATGGGTTTTCCTAAAAGCCTCTGGAGAACAAAACTGTTCTTTTCTTGGTTCTTAAAGAAGTTTGACCTCTATCCGAAAGGTGTCTTCACTTCTTAATGGCTAGTGGGAAGTATCAAGTTTCCAAGCTGGTGTTAGACCATTTATTCCTGCGAGTCGTTGAAGGTCTGTGAATCACTGACTGACCCATCCATCTTACGGTTCGTAAGGGCCTTTAGTTAAAGTTGGGGGGTCCTGCCCATCTTATGACACTTCTTAATCCCCATGCCGCCACCTCCCAGTGACATCGCTGAGCAGATCTAAGCTCTCTGAAAGACATTGTTTTTATCTTTTGGTAAACATTTACCCAGATCTCACCCTGTTTTGTCCTTGGACATCCCATTTCCTCACTGACAACCAGTTTACATGAACCTTCTTCATAAATATTTACACATAAAAGCATTGCATCAGCTGATGAGTAAAGTGACTCAAAGCTACACAATCACTATCACCGTAATACTGCCAAACTCTGCCACATCAACAGCTATCGAGTGCAGTAAAATGAGAAGTGATCTTTCATTAGAATGTTCCTCGTCTCAGAAATGTGAAGCAAGGAAACAGAGTTCAAAGCACGAAGGAAAGAATATGGACAGGGTCGGTGTGGTTGGATCTCTTCTATTAGCTGAGAAGCAGATAATGTTTATCAGAGAGGAGATCTCACTGGAGGTGAGTTCATGCATCCATTAACAAGTATCCTGTGGTCTAAAATATCGCAGAGATCAAACAAGTCCTTCACAAGCACACCCCGATCTAAACTGCAGCAGCAGCACTGTTACAACAAACATGCATATAGATATTTTTATACAAAAAGATCAAATAAAATGGTAATAAAATGAAAAGAACTGTTTTGTTTTTGTAATTGTGTGATCATTTTGTACCCATCACACTATCTCTACTGGGTGTATTAATGTGGTGACTGTAACTAAATGCTTTAAATAAACGTTTAAAAACAATAAAGAGGAAGTAAAAAAACCTAAGATATGTTCACCCACCAGTCCTGGTTTTCCTGGACCTCTAAAACCCTAATGCCCTGCACTCCACTTCCAATCCAACCACTGTACACTGAAAATAGAAAAAAAACAACATTATTATTTCAATGCTCTTATCATGTAACGACTAGATTTGACTATAACTCAAAGCTAAGTGCAAATGTAGAAGGAATTCAAGCTCCAAGGTTATCAAACCATCATCTAAGTGCCATCGTCCTAATTTGGGAGATGGAAGTTTAATTTGTTGTGCTTATTTGGCCATTTTTTAAAGAGCAGTTAATCAAACAGTGCTCTCTCTGTGCTGTTTCTTCCCACTTTATTTTTATAGTAATGAAAGGAAGAAGTTGTGGCTCTTTACAAAACAACTTATCTCTAAAAATCACTTTTAACAGCTCAGTGATGAAAGTAACATGCATATTTGTGTGTGTATGCATGGCAGTGGAATTAACAAATAAGCGTTTGACCTGCATGACCTTTTTGGCAGCGGAAGAACAAAAGACTGAACTCTCCTCTCCACTGTGATCTTGAGCTCTGAGACACCTCACTGTACAACAGACAAGCTGAAAGCTTGGATCCCCTGACACAACTCTCTACTATACATCTACTGTACGTGTTATTACAACATATTCTTATGAGTCATTATGGAATTAACATTTTAAATCTTAGAGCCAATACGCCTCAAACAAATCCTCAGCCCCTGCATCAAAATGATTATTTCTAAACAAACCATGTTTAATCGACTGCATGCCTCCACAGCTCTCTCCATCTGGAGAATGCTGTGTGACAGCTTCCCTTAAATTACTAATATCAATCTGCCACAGTGGGAGTTTAGCTGCCAGTGGCCCTGTGGGGGTCCACGTCAAAGCAACCAGTTTTCAAAGCAAAGCTCCACTCAGAGCAAAGCCCTGATAGATGCTTTGCTCTGAATCGTTCTTGTCACCTGATCACAACTCCAGTGAATGTACCAAATATCTAAGTGAGCGAGGGCTTGTGACATGCACACATTAGCAAATATAAACAGGTAATAATAATATAACAGGATGAACAGCGAAGAAGAGCTGGCTTCTGTAAGTAATCTGACCTACAGTTGGCCCAGAGTGCAGTTCTGGGTCAGCTCTTCTGTCTCCCCCTGCAGCAAGGACCAGCAAACATTAGCACCAAGGGCTCTCAAATCGCTGTGTGATCAGTTGGACTCTCCCTAAGTGTATTCTCCTTCCTTATCACTGGCTGTCTGCCATGGCAACACCACCACTTCTATTACATCCACTTCCTTATTGATGAACTTCACCAGAGGATAGCCTGGGTCTGTGATGCGGCTGAATTCAATCAGTGTTGGGGGAAAAGACACATTATCTATCACTATCATAAATCCAGTACAAAGAAACTGAACACAGAAGATGGCAAGTGATGTTCCCACTGGTCACTCCAAAGCACTGTGTTTTTTCAAACACTGTTACCGAGTAAAGACATTATAATACAAACAAAAGATCATGCACATTCATAAATACACAGCAACAGTAATCAGAGAAATGCAATGCAGTCAATTATTAGATTCACCGTGGCTGTCATAACTCCCCCTGAGTTAATTTGATTTCCTCTTGGGCTGTATATCAGTTCTCCAACTGTGCTTATAACAGACATGGTGAGCAGCCTGCACACCGTATCAGGCAATGTGTGCTTAACCCTGTAGAGTCCAAAATGGAACGACAGCACAAGAAGTGCTTTTCAGTTCAGCACAAAAAATGACAATCTACACTTTGGGAAATGCTGTTTAAACAGCCTTCACAGGCTGGATGCTCCGTGTCTTGCAATATCTGTCCTGCACAACTCTAATAAGGAAAGAAAATGTATAGTGAGCTTGAATGCTCAATAATAAGTAGCATAAAAAACTAAGAACAAAATATTTTTCAGATAGACACTGTATACTAGGGAAGTATACAGGTATATTTGGTTCTCTTTGGTTGGACATTACACAGCCATTTGTGATACCGTCTGTGCTACATACAACACTGTTAGTAATATATAGTTCATTTTACAAAAAAAGCTTGGATTTTGTGAATGAATAGCCCCATTTAAAGCTTGTGATCTAATTAATTGTAACACCAGTAGGTTCACAGGACGATGCCATTTAAAGTAAACACTGTTTACTCCATGGCCAAAGCTAAGAAGAAAAAAAGGATACAGAAAGCCTATATTTCAGGGGTCATGGCACCATAAACCAAACAGCAGTGGGAATTGATGTGCCACTTAGTATGAGCAAAGTGAAATATGTATGAAACTTATTAGCATAATTTGCAAGAGGCTAAATCAGTGCTAAGTTTGTCAAATATAATGGCAGCACAGTTTGTGTGTAGTCTGTTTTAAATGGCTCCTAACAAAAAATATTCAGTATCTTCATTATTGTCTGAGTCAAATGCTAATATGGGACACGCTCACAATGACAAACGTGCACGTGGCTCACTGGTTGCTCAAACGTTCCCACAAACTGAAGAGTGACTGTGGCCAGTGAACGCAGGAAACGCTGCGTGTTTCAGCACCACGGACAGCTCTCGTGGCTTCGCAGTGACGGGTCGCTGCTGGCGGGTCCGTGTCTGCTGCACATCTGCTCACCTCTGCACAGAACAAACGAGGACGAGCTCGTTAAAGAGGCCGTGTGCTCGCGACAATTACACGACAACCCAGCGTGGCACGGAGACGGTTCTCTCACGACTTTAAGCGTTACTAGCGCGAGTTGCAGCTCACAACCAGCTGGCCTCTGTCACGTTGTCTCTGTCAGCACAAACAGATGTGGGTTATCTAGCAAATTTCAAACAATTTAAAAAAATCTGAAAGGCTTCTACTATGTAGACCGAGAGTGTGTGCGCGCGTGTGCGAGAGAGAGACTTCACTATAGCACGGGTTCAGTTAAAGCATGTTCCAGATGTGCCAACAGCCACCGACAAACCGACCCCCCAATGACTTGTATCGCATATGAGTAATCATATGCTTTTAAACAACAATAACTAAGGGTCACGAACCAACTCCTAAGTCAGTCCTAAGATCTCCATCATCTTTCATTGCTCAGATTCCTGCGTCATGCGTCGGCATCCGCACGGTCCCACCCAACGGGCAGCCCTGTTCCTCCCTGTGGGGAGCTCGTGCACTGGGATGAAATGCTGTGAAACCGGCGCCCGTTACAATTTGCGCTGATAAATCCTGGAGCCGGATCTCTAATACGGTTAATTATCCTTCATGTTATGGGCGCTCTGCATGGTGGTGCAGAGTGTGTGCACGACTTTTTGGCTATACAGACTATGTAACTACACCGAGGCACGCGCTCACACAACCGTTGGAAATCCTTAAACTGTTGTATAGGTGTGCGTGCGACACAAGCACACAAAAGGGAAATAAATAAATAACGAGCATAAGTTTGTGTGTGTGTTGATATTGTTAAATCGTTGCCTCAGTGCGCCCAGCTGCGTGTATAAAGGCATGATTGTTCGTATAATAAGCCTAACTGGTAGACTGTCTTCAGGGAGAGCCACCCCTCCGCTTCACCTTTATCTAAATCCTCTCCTGAGCGAGCTCCAGTGAGCCCGGCGGCCCGGTGGACGCGACTGCACTGCAGAAGGCTCCTCCGGAATCTCCATGATTGAGTAGAAACACCCAGGGAGACAAATACGCGAAACACAGACGTTCAGTCCAAAAAGAGAAAACAGAGAGTGAGAGAGAGAGACCTGCTCTAACATTGCGACACATATTTGTTTAATTATTTATCTGTTGCTTTCCTCGGTGTAATATGTAGATTCGAAGCAGTTACAATAGTGGTAGATGATTAAGTTCTCCTCATCAGGGTTTCTCTTGCCCTTTTAACTAATGAAGTGCCTTTCCTATCTCCAACGGTCTGTTTTTGTGTTTTGTTTTGGATTTTTTGATTTTTTTTTTTTTTTTGTAGAACAACTACTGCAAGTGTCCGAGAGAAGCACAGAGTCACCGGAGATCAATGTACCGTTGAAATAAGTGAAGGGCTATTTTTAAACGAGGTCCGCAAACTTTATCAAATGGTATGAGAGCCGTGTTATTTCCGTAAACCAAGAGCCAAACTGGCCTACCTTCAACTCGATTCCAAAATGGTTCGACGCCGTGTGTCAGTCAGCGGAGAGGGCTCTGGACATCACAACTCCGGCTCAGAAGAGGGGAAAACGTTTCCATAGAGCGAGTTCAGGCTGTGGATCGTCTGTGTTTCAGCGAGGTCACCCATTCAGGCGATCGTCCGATTTAAATCCAAACACAAGAAAGGAGATTTTGTTTCTGTCCTGTGGGGAAGAAGTGCGCCAAGCTCTTTCATGCGCAGATGTGACTTTGTGCGCCAAAAGAGACGGTTGACGGGTAGGGAAAAAGATTTTTTTGTTTGTTTGTTTTTTACTACAGCCTTTAAAACATGATATGACAAAACGAGTTTGTGTGAAGCTGTCAAAGGACAAGCTCCCTCCAAAAATATCAGACTTTTACGTAAATGGTGCTCGATTACTAATTTCTCCTGGGTGCTTGGCCATCCGAAACGCACTTGTCTGTGCGATCCCGTGGAGACGGGAGGGAGGAAATATATGTATATAATCGCCAGATCCAATTGGGGGGGTTTCCTTCGCAGCTCCGCTGTGTAGTTGCAATGCTCACGATGAGAGGAATCTCTCCCCGGTCCTAGTGCACCACACACCGTCCCTGCTGGCTCTGGCTCTGGCACACGCCGACGCTGCACCTGCACTCCGTCATCCTCATCGACTAAACACTAAAATGGATGAGGGGAAAAGAAATTCCAGCACACGCATATAACTCAGCTCAAAGCTTCAACGCTCAACGGAGAGGGATGCGAAACAGGGTCCTCACTTGTTGGAAGAGAGAGATGGTTGAAAATGGGGATAAGAGCAGATGTATGGGGTAAGAGAAAAGAGAGCAAGGGCGATGGAAAAGGAAAGAGGGGGAGAGGTATGAAGACTGAAAGCAATAGTTCCGCATATTGGTGATGCCTCAGTTTTATATGAGATGAAAGCTTGAACTGAAGCCCGAATTCACAAGCTCTCTCAAGCAAAGTTCACTATATTTGCAAATCAGTTTGATCAAATAAAGCACACGTGCAAGTGGTGGGTTGTTGTGCATTCAGAATTACGTTAATGTTGAAATTTTACAAACGGGATCTGGATCAGTCAGTCTACTTTTCTTTTTGGTCAAAAGGTCATTAAGTGGTTTTATCCTACAACCTCTGTGAGCCAATGAAACACAGTAAACACACACAAACTAGACTAATGCACACACCAACCTGTTTATTGTTCATGTATATCGGTAATCAATCAAGGTAACCAATAGAAATAACCATGAATCGGGAAAAAATTTAAGGCGATATCCGTTATATCCCCTTAATTCAAGAGGGATAAAACTCGCTGACAGAAAACCGACTGATTCAGTCAAAGAGTTTGTAGTTGTCTCATTAAACATAACTGATTATGGAAATCTACCCAGTTGAATAATGAATTGTTCAGCCAATCATTGATTAATGAGATCCTGGGAAAAATAAAATGCAGTGTTTCTAAAAGTAGTTCAGCCTCCAAACAAAATACAAAGACTAGACTTCAGTCATGTGACCTTGTTTTAATGTAACAGGGACAGTGTTGTAATCCTGGGTGAAGTTCACCACGAGAATTCAGCTTCTCACTTATACCTACATCTACGGCATTACATCTTAAAGAAACAGACTAAAACTAGGATTCTTCTGACATCTCATAGTTAATAGTGGAAAAGCTCCTCCAAATATTTTGAATTTTCACCCTAAATATAATTTTTATTTAAATATTATCTGAAATTTCAACATTAAAGAAGAATGGTTTGGAGCTGCTAGATCATAGGCTGCTTTTCCTTTAAAGCACAATGTTTCCAAGATCGATATTTTTATTAAAGTGCAACGTTTCACACAGGATCTTCAAATATCCAGAAAAGTTCACATTTTGACAACATATTTAGATTTTAAACCCTCTTCCACGGGTCAGAGGGTCATAGCCAGGCTGTCCCTGCTCTCCCTTGTCATAACCTCCAGAGTACAGGAGTCAGATATTAAGATAATAAGATGTGTTACACATTAATCTATGTAAAAAGTACAGTTTTATTTCTGTCGCTGCTCATGGTAAAGGTTTACAGTACAAATGGAATTCAAATGCTTTATTTAACAGGTTGGCTAGTTAGTGAGTTAGTTAGTTTGTTAAATAATACAAGCTTCGTCTGTCTAGCCTGAAAGCAAAGAGCAGCAAAGTATTTTGAGCTATTTCATGTTTAGTTCATGAGAGAACTCATTTGTAAAAGCTAGTGTGGTCTATAATGAAGCAACGCTTTCATCACTGCCAGATATCACCGGCTAAAAGACAACAACCCTCCACACAAGAGATCCAACTTTTGATGTTAAGCTTGTCTGCTTAACTCTCTTTTCACTCATTTACTTGGTCTAATTCACACCTAGATTGTTGAGCAAGTCATGAAACAAGTGTAGCAGTGTTCTGTCATCACTACGTCACATCAAATAGGACGTGAACATAAGTTAAAATATGACCTCCCCAGGTTTGTTTTTGCTCTTTGCTGCCTCTGAGAACAACCTTCTGTCTGTCTAAGATTTATAAGCTTTCTAAAACTTGCTTTGATTAAATATAGTCATTTTACTTGATCGACATCTCAGTTGTTGCATCTGTTCTGGCAAAGCAATTTACACCTTTTTTCAATACTTTATCAGAACATGGACTGTAGGTGCATCACATCATTTCAAGTTACTGCACCACACGTCTAAGCCCGTCTAATCGCCAGCGAGAGGGAAAGCAGCTGCGTGGGAGTACCAGTAATTGTACAAAACCAGTCAAAAACAACTGAGATCTTTGATTCATCTCTGTTTGTGACCTAACATTAGCTTTCTGATCCTTCTTCTGAATTTAGAAAATTAGTCTTTGAATGAAGCACCTCAGTTAAGCTGAATTTACTATTATGCACATAAATGATATGCACAGGCACGCCAGCACTGACCACACCCCCACCAACGGAGAAGGACCAGCCCGGGAGGCACCTGCGGCCCCAGGGCCACCACCCCCACAAAAGCCACAGTACCACCAAGCAGAGGCCGGGGCCGGGGGCGGAAACCTGGAGACCAGGACTGCGATAAGGCAGGATGTTACTTCTCTTTCTCAACAGCCCTTCATGGCAGTAGGAGTTTCTCCCAGCACAGCAGTGGACCCAGAAAAAACAGAAACGCCTCAAAAACATGGGAGCCTGAGGAGTTCACCCAGTCTCCAGTCCCCACACTGCTGAAAACTGCTTCCTCTGCGGGAAGCTCAGCTACTCCCGACAGACTCCATCCTACAACCCACAGTGGACCTACTGCTAACTTGTCAGTACAAGTACAGTACTTGTCATTACAAACTGTTTTGTCCCCACCCTGACTGGTTAGAGGTCTTGTGGTGGCAGAAGGATGACCTATTGTTCAGTATTAGGTGATCAAGTCATAATATCACGGATTCCTTACTTTACAGTGGCAATTTCTGCAAACATGATAGGAAAGAAAAGAACTGTCTTGTATAATCACACTTGCCCAGGGCTCAGGAAACTCGTCACAAACACATCTGCCTCCGCAGTTTTCCTTTCAGAGTGTGAGTGGGTACTTGACCGTCAATCCGCCCACAGAAAACGTAGAAGCTGACTAAAATGACATAAAGCCTCCTCTTCATTCTCCTTATGAAAAACTCACTCGCTCACTCACTCGCTCACTCGCTCGCTCGCTCGCTCACTCACTCACTCACTCACTCGCTCACTCACTCACTCACTCACTCACCCTTCATCTTTTAAATCTCACTGCAGCCGCTTCTTTGACAGGACGGTCGCAGCTACTTATCAAACACTTCTATAATTTCAGAAAGGCAACAGCTTTGATTTAAAGAGCAGTATCTCCAATTACAAATTTCTTTCCTTCAGAGACAGAAATAGTATTTGAATGCAATCACTTAATGAAAACATTAGTCTTTAGTTTAAATTGAAAATAAGGAGAAAAAAGTATCCTTCAATTAGACAGATTAAAAATGGAAAGATGATGTCTTGTATTATTTTTGTGCCAAACTTTCACAGCGCCCATAAACTAACCATAACTTTAAAGTCTTTCTTCTACAAATGTAATCCTGTTTACTAATATTATTATTACTATTATTATTATTTACATTTTTCAGTTTATTGCATCTGAAGTGCCCAGTGAATCCAGCAGCTGGAATCATAAACTGAAAAAGGTCCGTCTTGAATCAGGCATGACAGCTAGTATTTATTTATTTATTTTCTTTGTCAAACACAAGTCTAACATATTTTTG
>CM026200.1:2104187-2296687 GCA_014839995.1 Xenentodon cancila | reverse complement strand
CTTCAGCAAGCTTGTCAACTTCCTGGACCTGCTCAATAAAGAGATGAAGAAGCACTGCAACACAGTAAATCCATCATCTAGCCTGGGGCACCAAAGTGACCAGAACCACATAAAGTGGTTGTAGTCCTGAGTTTTCCTGCTTCTCCTGCCACGTCGTTCTCCTGAATTTTGGTCCTCTAGTTTGGATGGACTATCTAAACCATTATATTTTTCTAATGTCCAAGAAGCATCACCTTCTTCTTTTGGCTGAAAAAAAAGCAATAATGCTCCATTATGAGTGATTTATGTGTTTGGTTTTTCAGATCTGTGCAGAAAGCTTTTCAGCAAGCTGGTGTGAGCCTATAGCCATGGCTAATTCGTCCATATTCTCAGTGATGCTAAACATTGAAGCGTCGCCATATCTCCCCCTGACATGTCCAACAACCCATTAACCATATTATCTCAGGAAGACAAGAAAGAAAAAGCAGGATAAAAGATCTTAAAAGAAAGTTATCAAATGTGAATGGAGAAGGCTGCACGAGGATGATCTGCAGGTCTGGAGCAGGACCAGGTTTTCTGTTTGAAGGAACATACGGAGACACTGGGAGAGAGGCACGAAATCTCACAGGCACAGCAATGTGGCGCATTACTTATATAAAAATGATTAAAGCAGATACACCGGAAAAAGAAAAAAAAAAGAATTACATTTTAAGAATAACATCTCCTGAAGAATTCTTTTAATTTTGCCGAGAACGAGCTGTTTTTGACCAGTAAAATCACTTTTGAGAAAAACTGAGAACCAAAAATGTACAAACTGATTTATACACCTGTTTTTTTTTTTCTTTCTTTTTTTTCTTGGTAAATGTGAAACATCCCTATGATCTCACAACAAAAGGAGTGCATCAGGGACATTGTACGGTCCAGTGTCTTGTAGGACATTTTGATATTGTGTTTGATGTGATGGATTGAACTACTGATGTCCGTGGGAAAACTCGACTCAACTCAACTTGAGTTGAAGTTGTCACTTTACTAATTAACTGCAGAGGTTTCTAAATCTTCAAGTTTCTCTGAATTCAAATTAAAACTAGGAGTTTCTTTTGATAATGAGGCTTCTTTCTCTACTTTGAAAATATTCTTCTTCGTGTGATTTCTCGTTTACCTTCCTCTGTTGGCCTCAGTCCTGATTGTTCACCCTGGCGTGTCATCACCCTCCAACAGTGGTCGTATCCTTCCTCTCCCAGCCTGCCTTGTGTTTCTCTGCTACCCTTTGTTTATTTATTCCTCTCTTTGTCCATCACACTTTTGCTTTTGAGGAAATATTACTGGTATAACTGGTTGTTTGGGACAAGGAGTCCGTTTCACAAAGCGACATCACTTAACCCAGAACGAAAGGGTTCAGTTGAGCTCATTTTAGAAAACGAGTTATTTCTGTCTCCTTCCCTTCATGAAACTGAAACCAGTTCAACTTCACCAGACAATTGATCATTTTGAAGACGTCTGCATGTCGGTATGTCGCATATTCATCAGGGAAGTACATTGAGGATCCACGTAGCTGGTTTAATGTGGTCAAACCAGCCATGACTTGTGCTGGTACGTCCTAATCTTGAACAGCATTAGATCTTTTTTGTTTTGGTTGTTAGTCACAGTAACCTACATGATCTTATCCCTCTGTGTATTCCAAATATCAACTGTAGTAAGTCCATACTTCACACAAAATCCCCTGGGTAAAGCAGTGTAGTTTAGACTAAAATATTTACAACGTTTGATGCCTGAAGTTGCTACTTACTTCTGCTGGGTGTCTCCACGAGGCTGACGACTCCATGGGAAGCTGCCCTGACCACGGGAACCTAAACTACATTTCAATTATGGTGGAATACATGAGATGGAAAATGAAATATATGTATAGGATATTTACATCTGGTGAAGGCAGGTGTGTCCACATGGCCGTGGGACTCTGATGAGGTCCCCCCAGGAATTACAACAAGGACCAGAATCATCAGATTTAATTTTAGGCCTAAACTTGGATCTAGGATTAAGCCCTTAAACGTCATGGTTATAGTCAAGGCAGACAGATAGGATGTGGATAATTTCAACGAATGCCCTCGTGAATGTTTGTATCGGTTTGCACGAAAATGCAGTTCCTGATGAAGGAGCTTCTGAGGGTCTGGCTCTTCACCCTCATGAAGAGGGAATGAAAGTATGTCCTATACAATCCTGCTGACTCTGCAGATGAAGGTGATGTAGATGATCAACAATATCCTCAGAAATACTGTAATACACACCTGTAGCTACAAGATGGATTGTATAACTGCAAAAACAAAATTTAGAAAGTTAAACATTTTCATTAAAAACAGTAAAATGTTAACTCAAACTAATTATTAACATTTGCTTTTTTAGTTTTAGTCTACTTTTCTATGATGGTGACGATGATCACTCCTAGAGTTTATTTCAGATCCGTTTTGTGAAAACTGAGTTTGTTAATTCCCTGAAAGGCCTTGGCTGTGACCAACTCTATTTACAAAAGGCTTTAAAGAAGATGCAGACAAGTTCAATGTAATACATGAAACAGGAAAGAGTTTGTGGCATGTTGGCACCATCTTCTAGTACAGCAGTTGAGGCCACTGGTATATTCAAGGTTCCTTAACAATCTTCTTGCCAAAAAGTACTTTTTGGAACATCAGTTTTGTTCAAAAACAATTGTGTTATCCCTCTACCTCCCCATGCCTCTAGTGTTCATTAACATAGAAATTGACGAGCCATAATTGATGCTCTAAAGCTAAGTTCACAGAGCAAGGTCAGCCAAGAGTCAGTAATTAAAGCAGTCCTCAAAGTGTTGGTTGTGCAGGCAGGGACTCATCCACATAGAACTGAAAATGGAAATAAAATACAACTCATTCCAGTAGATGCCTGCGGGATATCAGCAGTCAGCGTGTAAAACAATTACAGATTATTACACAGGGCACACAGGGTTGAACGTGGGCTCGGTCTCCTTGCCTCTAACTGCTTCACTTTCTCTTCTGAGAAGGTCTATTTAATGCTGTAAAGACGTAGAAGACTGAAAGCAACAAGAAATACATGGCCCTGAGACCCAGTCAGAACAAGGTCTGCGTACAGATGTGACACTAAGACAGGCTCATTTGCCTATCATTTCAAGCCTAATTTGGGCCAAACAGCGGAAAAAGAGACTACCGCTGCACCCTCTACTAACCTCCTTTCTGCTGGGTGTCCTCCATCTGCTTTTGTCACATTAAACAGCAACATTAGACTATGTGTGAATAGTTTGGAGGACAAATAGATGCTATTAAGTACAGTATGATTTAAGTAATGCTTTAAGCTCCCCGCTATCACAGCTCCTATTGCAGGTGGTAGCAGCAGGACACATCCATGCTTAAATTACCTGACACAAGCAAAAGCGGAAGTGTGTTTTTCTTTTTTTTTCTTTTTTTTTATATACATTTTTAAGTCTCTGTCATGAGAGACAGGAGTTGATGTTGAAATTAGTTTACAACTTGAGCCCATCATACCATACATCTTCATTAGGTTAGTTTCAAGCCCAGAGGCTGCTATCTGCCTGGCTCTCCTGCTGAAATAGACTGCTGTTATATCCATTTAATCCACTCTGACCCTTTGCATGCAGACGGAGGGAACATGACGGCTGAATTATTTAGCTGTGATAAGGAAATGATGCAGAGCAAACACAATTTTTCTCATATAATACTAGACCTTTTATCATTCCTCTCTTTAGGTGTTGACCGTCCATCCATCTTCTACTGCTTATCCAGGGTTGGGTGGTGGGGGCAGTAGCTCAAGCAGGAAAGCCTAAACTTCCCTCTCTCTGGCCAGTTCCTCCTCTCGGTGGGGCGTACCTGGAACACCTAACCAGGGAGGCATCCTAAGCAGATGCACAAGCCATCTTCTCCTACACATCGAGAGAAGTTGTCCAAAAAAGCTAAATGGATCTCTATAATCATCACTAATATTTTCTTGATAATTATATTTTTAGATTTGGTTTTATTTTCAGTTGTTGTGTGGTATCATTATTTAATACCATCTTTAGACTTCTGTTCTTCACATCATCGGTTACTCGATAGATTATGTCATTCTGCTGGATCATTGTCCGTTGGACTTCTGCTGATTCGTTTATTGTATTTATGCAGATATATTTCTAAACAAAGCTGAGGGCTGAGCAACTTTCAAGAACCACTTTACAGTGAGCAGATTAAAATTCAAAAACACTTTATTTATCCCAGAAGGAACATTAATTGACCACATCTTAATAAAAAAAAAAAAGATTGAGATGCAGGCTGAGGTTGTATCATTGATAGTGAAATCAAAACATTCGCACAGTGGAGTTATGAGTGGAAATCCACTAAGCACCTGACTGACGCACACACATGCACACAAGGCAGATTTAAACACAGAGTGGCAGCGGAAGACAAAAAGTTAGTGAAGGTCTTATAAGACACTGGAGAGGGAAGGACAGAAGGTGAGCACTAGCCTAGAGTAAAGAGAGGAGTGTTAGGTGTTTGCCACTTCATTTTTCTGTGAATGATTTTGCATGAATTTTCTGTGATGATGATGATGCGCTGTGATTGATTTGCTCTGCAGCAAAATGCATTTAATTAGTTATCGAAAGTGGAAAGTCATGAAACCAGCCATGTGAGTGACTCTTTTGAAGACTTGAAATAGTTTTTCTTTCTTTTCATAGGCCTATTTACCTGAATATTGGTCTTGAAACATTTCTTTAAAAAAAAAAAAGTGTAATTAGTAGTAGTAGATGTGTAATTAGTAAGCGGATCTGGAGTAAAGGGACCGGCGTGTCCCCTGTCTCGCTCATGTTTGACAGACAGAAGATTAGTATGAAGGATGTTCTTCATTTGTTAAGTGCTGATGCTAATCTAATCTGTCCATGTCATGAAGTGACACTCTGTCTTCATACAGCCTGTATAGCATGTCAGAGATCATCACTGATGGAAATTACAACGTGAACCTGCCTCCCTCATCCAGCAAGCGCTTATTCGTGTCCATGGAAACGCTGCCTGGTATCGGACGGACACAGCTGCATGACAAAGGGACCACAAGCTTACAAAGTTTTCTTTGTCTTGGAGGATGTTAATTAACAGACCTATTTTATAGAAAAAAAACATATCGCACTTAATTTTTTTTTTTTTTTTACATTTTTCAAACAAATTAACATTTTGGCTTTGTAAAACATACTTTAGAAAGCCAATGAAGTTGTTGTGACTAGTGACCCTTTTAAGAATCAAGATTCAATCATGATGCAAAACTAGAACCCCCTAGTAATAATAAGCATTTTCAAAACAAATTCCTTTGCACATCAAAATCTGTAAACTGGCGTGTGGTTAGAATCGAGGGTTGCAGACCATAACGAGCTGATGCACCAAGGCTGATTGACAGGAAATATGGCCTCGAGACGTGAGCTAAGTGGAGGTTTTTCTTTCCACGGTCGCCTGGTGCTTGCTCAGGGATTGTATCCTAGAAAGGTTTTGATGCAGTCTGTTGGTTTCCTTTGAAAAGCAATAATCATTATCATTATTTTATTGACTTTGTGCTACTTTGACTGATGTGGCACAAGTTAAAATGTATTGTTGAAGTCCATCCAGCCATGAGATGATATTTGTCATGACTTGGCGCTATATAAATGAAGTTGCATCTCAAACAACCGCAGACAACACTCAGCATCACTCCTTCACCTGCAGCTGTAGAATCATCACCTTCTGACACTCGTTTTATTTCCTCAACATTCTTTGCCTACTCTTCTATCAAAATCACACCTTCCTCATTTCTCTGTCAATCCACACCATGATAGAACTCAAACTTTGGTCTGATTCTTCGAGCCTTGCTGTTGTTCCACCTGGTCTCCTGCAGGCACAGAAGGTATTTCATCCTTCTCACCGTCATTCCAGTCAGCTCTCCATCATTTTGCCAACATTTAGTGTCGCTACTGTGTCCTAAAGTCTTGCCTTTCCTCGTTTCCCTCTGATCTCCAGACACATCTTCCTCCTCTCATTCTCTGACCAACAGTAGTCCAGAGTCCACCAGAACCGTGTTGGCCACCAGCTGACAGACAAGGAGATTATGCCAAGTATGTTTGGTGCAGGGCCAATAAAAGGGATCAAGTTCAATGCCTGAAGAAAACCTTCAAAATTTATGTTGATTAGTTTTCACTTTCCATGAATTGAAAGTGGATTTGATGAAGAAGATGTCACTTTTAAGGTTAGTAATGCATTTTGCCTTGAAGCAAAAAGTGTTCAAATGTTTTCAGGATAGATCCAGTATATTGATTAAATTGATGGCAACAACAGATGGTTTGTATCTCAAATCCAGCTCTCAGGGCTCCACACCTTCAAGCTGTTCGAATAACATGGTTTCGTGTCACACGTGGGGAAATAAGGTGGTGTTACACCTCGCATAGTCATGCCACACAGTGGAGCACAACCCCATCCGACCCAGTCTGGTCCAAGAACGTCTCACTTTCCAGCTTTGCTGTCAGTAACAGTTACAGCCAAGTAGATTGCAAAACATACATCACTTTAAATTTTAACAAATTCCTGGCTACAAGTTGACATTCCATTAAGTAAATGTCGTCGTACACAAAACAAAGTACCAAGAACCCCACTTTCAAACATTACTATCTCACAATTTCTGAGCCTTTATTGTGATTCTGTTACATTTTTGACACCCAAACAAACCGCTTACTACATTTTTCTACATTACTACATCTTTTGAGACTTGGCTGTAATGTATCAGATTCTTTTCAAGGTAAGTTTTATTCACATCTTTCTCTAGCTGGGGTCAGAGTCAATAATCGTGTATGTCATTTTAATACTACAATTACAAATGCTATTCCTGCCAGTTTAATTAGTCTTTATTTGCAATAAAATGTGCAATAGTGACCAGCAGTGTCTAAGGGCTGAAAATCTGATCATAGGTCTGTTTGCATAATTACACTTAAAATGACAGAAAATGACAGAATTATTATAATCTTCTGAGAAATCTCTTACATCACTGCAGTGAAAGAGAGAAAAAACTGACAAAGCTCAAGCCCTGTGTTGAGAGGATGACAAAACCTGTTATGTGAGTGACCATGAGGTTTTATCAGCTAAGACATGCAATGAATACATCACTGGCAAAAATCAGGAATTATTCAAACTGTGAGATCCGCCGCCTCAGCTAAAGATCATGGATTACCCCGGTGATCCTAAATAACCATATGTGCTGAATTCTCATTATTCCGTCCGTAGCATTCATATTCAGCCACCACGTTTTTCACAGTCTGTCATAAAATCTCGAGATCATCTTGTTTTCTCTAAGGCTATTTCCTGAGATCCCCTATTTCCAAGTTATTGAGACACTTTTAAAAGGAAAAGTCAAAAGCTGAATATAGATAGCTGTTTTTCAATAAATTGTGCGTATTTCTGGTTGGATAACATCAGTAAGACCAGGCCCAGAACCACGGTCTCGTTCCTAAAATGACTCACTGCTGTGTTATGACAAAGACAAGCTTTTAAAACCGCACGTCTGCTGCTAGATTGTATAACACTTGAAGGCAAAAGCAAATGTAGTGACATGACCATCGCCACATTACCAGAACGGTTGCCACAGGACCTTAAAAGAACATGGACATATGAGCAATGCTAAGTACCCATTTACACCGTTGATAGGATTTAAGAGGGGAGGTTGCAGACAGGTGCTGCTGATGATGATCCGCCCTTGATGAACTGATCAGCAGCAGGTGTGAGTGCAATGTTTGCTCTATTTGCTGTCTGCGGTTTTTGTCCCTGACAGGTTCAGTCTCGGGTCCCATTAAAGTTTGTCAGTTCGGTTTGTCAAGAGGTCACGTTGGACACGTTGATGCTCACGCTCACATGCGCATCTGCTGCCGTTTCATGTTTAAACAAAAAGGTTCTTGTTGGCAGTTTGACACTAACCCACCATATGTATCCAGACAGTTAATATAAAACAATAAATAAAAATAAAATAGTAATAAATTATGGAATTTCCTCTTTTTTTCCTTTTGGCTTAATTAATGGCATAGGGAGAATTTATATTTTATTGTTTGTCTGATGCTGCATTCGGCTAATACTTTTTTTGCACAAATAAAGAAAAAAAAAACAGGATTAAATTAACAAACCCTAAGTTTTGCAAATGGCTGTAGTATATTTTCATTTCAGAAATGTGCTTGATTGAGATACATCTTGTGAGCTACATTTTCTATTTATGGCATCTGTTTAAATCATGGGACAAGAATATTATCTCATTATGTCGTTACTATGCAACGCCAGCTGGGTTCTTTGTTTGCAACTTCAGAAAAAAAAACACATAATCCCTTTTGTCAAAAACTGACACAGGTTTATTTTTGTAAATGAGAAATATGCTGAGCACAAGACATTTAAAAAACTAATAAAACATGAAAAAGTACCCTTTTCTTCCAGATCTTTTTAGTTGTCTTCCTATCGAGTCGAGTGAGACACGTGAGTTAACTGCAACCTTTTTTATGCAGGCTGTGTCTCTTTTGAAATCAGTAATATCCTAAAGCTTTGCATTGTCCATGTCTAAGAGACGGTACGTTCAGTATGAATTACTATAAATTTGGGTGGAGATAAAAACCTTTTTTCACCGATCTGGGTCTGTGATGTCATGATCTCCAGGAAAATCAGTTCCACCCACTGACATTTTCTGAGTCTGAGGCGACTCCGAACACATTGACGAGTCTGTTATGTTCGAGAATTTGATTTGTCAGTCACTTCAGGGACCAGAAATCGGACCCTTTAAACCAGAAGCAAAGATGTATTCATTCTTAGTGGAAAAGGATGTTGAGGCAAAAGTTTCGACTTTTAGACTTTAGCACAATGGATAATCAATGACTTTGTCATCAAGCAATGGATAATCAATAAGGTTGTAATAATTGAACATCAAAAAATATAACTGAGAAAACTGCTTGTCTGGCCTCTCAGATGTGTTGTTGGTGTGATATTTGGCTCTTAAGTGTTAAAATAGACCAAACCATCAGTCCATTATGTGGCAGCAGCTACCAAAGAACAATTAGAATTGCAATAATTACAGATTAGACTAATTGATTATTAAAAACTGCTGAAAAGAAGGACAATTACAATACAGTGACAATCAGATCTGCAGGCAGTAAATATCGCTGTAACAGCACGAGACAAATCGGCAGAGGATCCGTTAGTTCTAAGTGTGCTGGTTATAGCTCCCAGGGGCCCATAACATTTAAGCATTTGAGGGTGTCGTGACGTTAATGTGCCGACCAATGGAAGTTTGCGAGGCTTCTGAGCTTGAAAGCTCCTTGGTGAATGAAAGTTCAGAAAGTGGTGAGGCCCACTTCCACCCTGCTGCCCACACAGCCAGGCCTTCGCACCGTTTACGTAACCAAAGGTGAAGAGGAAGAGAGAAAACAGAAGAGGCAGAGGCTCAGAGATGCTAGGACAGAGGAAGGAAAAGAAGTCACAAAGGAGAGAAAAGAGCTATAAATATACAAATGCATGGACAAGATACTGACTCTCTCTCTAGGTGTAAACAGCATGTGTTTATTTAGTTCAAGTTCTAACAAGGTTTGAGCCAATAATAAGGTTGTTTTTCTCAACTTATTTGACCCTTTCTTTTTAAGATTAAACATTATCAGCAAAGCTGAAAATCACCAAAGGAAAAGGCTTAAAACATCGTATTAAAACATCATTCTTTCTTTTAGGAGGTCGGTTCTATAGTTCTCAGCAAAAATGACTCAAATATAAATAACTTGCTTTTCCAGTAGAAGCTCTTGTAAACTGTGGATTAAAATATAAATGTATTTGGCCCAACAGTGAGTTTATACCATAATCAGATTATGTCATCTTGGAATCAATTTAAACTACAAAGATATCTAATAAAAGTAATGCTTCCTTAATGCCATTAGTGTTTCTGTATTTAAAAAAATTATGGGAATTGACATTAAAACAGAACAAAACACACACACCAATATATATATATATATATATATATATATATTTAGATAGATGAGTGTGCGTGCGTGTGTGTGCGTATGTGTCTGTGTGTGTGTGTGTGTGTGTGTGTGTGTGTGCGTGTGTGTGCGTGTGTGTGCGCGTGTGTGTGTGTGTGTGTGTGTGTGTGTGCGCGTGTGAGTGTGTGTGCGCGTGTGAATATGTGTGTGTGTGTGTGTGTGTGTGTGTGTGTGTGCGTGTGTGTGTGTGTGTGTGTGTGTGTGTGCGTGTGTGTGCGTGTGTGTGCGCGTGTGTGTGTGTGTGTGTGTGTGTGTGTGCGCGTGTGAGTGTGTGTGCGCGTGTGAATGTGTGCGTGTGAGTGTGTGCGTGTGAGTGTGTGCGCGTGTGTGTGTGTGTGAGAGTGTGTGTGTGTGTTTACTTGCATTTACTACTTCATGGGGCCCAGGCCCTGGGAGCCCACCAACAGTGAGGGGCCCAACTCCCATGTGGGGCCCAAAATGCCGGGCCCCACACAGATTACCATTCAAACAGTGCTCAGGAGCCTCCCCTGATGTTGCTTCTGCTTTTTTTTCCACTAACCCCACAAGGTGACAAAGTTCGGTTTTGTGTGTGTGTGTGTGTGTGTGTGTGTGTGTGTGTGTGTGTGTGTGTGTGTGTGTGTGTGTGTGTGTGTGTGTGTGTGTGTATGTGTGTGTGTGTGGGTGTGTGCTGGACAAAATTTCACAAAAATAGACATTGAAAGCATTAAATGGATGTTAGACACTCCAGTGTTTTGCTGAGTGGTGTTCTGGGTCAGAACTGACAGATCCGAGTCAGTGAGTAATAAATAATGACCACGTCTGCTTGACTTGTTTGTTTTTTAACAGTTATGATAAAGTTCATGTTGATACGGCATTCCCATCATGTTTTTCCAGATTCTCGCCAAATGGAAGAATCTTAATAACAGAACAAAGCAGTAAAACAAGCATTCTTGTTATTTTATTGTGCTTCATGTTTGAGTTTCCTCAAATGTTTTGTAAAAAATAAAACAAAACAAACCCAAGAAAAGTCTGTTTGATGGACACATATTGCAGCCTGACAGCAGAGGCACGCAAACAAGGAAAAATCTGCTTTTGGTTTTTAATTTGTTGGTTAAATGTTAGTTTACCCTGAATAAATTGTTAGAAGTTAGAATATAATTGTACTTTTTAGGATATTGATAGTTGATAGTCCATTGATAGTGTGCGTCATGTTTATCTCTATGATGAACCAGTTTTTTCTCTTGAGACGGTTCTTGCAGTTTCTCAGTTTGTTGTTTAAATCATTTGTCATATTTTGGAAAATGAGTTATGGAGGATAAATTCAAACATAAAACACAGGTTTTGTTACAAATAGGACATTTCTAAACAAAAAGCATCACTGATAGTGATGCTGTGTTCTTGCTGTTGTAGGTTGCAATTGTACATTTAAGAAGACATATCAAGCCAGGCAATGCTATCAGTTTTAAACAGAATGTTTTTCTACTTTAAAAGTAGATAAGGCTTTTTACAATTTTCTACCAGAAAAAGTGTTTCCACTCTCAGAATAACGTCTTAAACCTTTCATTGAGGTGGTGACTGCAGCGCACAGACGTTCATAAGTCCTTTTGTAAAATATTTGTGGGTTTGAAGGGTTTAGTTGAACGTTAGTTGCTTCACTGGATATGTAGGAGTCATCCCACGGTTATCTAATGCATTCCTTGAAGAAAATTGAAATTATCAATATCATTGATCTGCAGTTTAAAAAAGCAAATCCATGATGAACATTTTGGACTGTCGTTAGGAACAGTATCATTGTTAATTCTGTCCTGAGGACAATAAATACACTTGCAGGGGAAACAATACAGTTTTTGCATGAAGTCTACACAAGAGTCAGAGTCAAGTTTATTGTCAATTCTACCACATGTGAGATACATACAGAGAATCGAAATTGCGTTACCCTCAAACCCTCGGTGCTACACAATAAATACATTTGAACATAAAGTGCAGGTTAAAAAGAGACAAGAAACAAGTTGTGACATGACAACAACAGTTTTTCGGTTTGTTTAAAGTGACATGGTGCAAAGCAAGCGGTCCAGTTCTGCCAAAATACAGATACTGAGATCAGAGTGAGTGAGGGGGGGGGCAAGGCGGGAAACGGTGGAAGAGAAGGGAGAGTGTTAAGTGTCCTGACAGCCTGGTGGACGAAGCTGTCCTTCAGTCGGCTGGTTCTGGCTCGGAGGGTCCGCAGCCTCCTCCCTGAAGGCAGCAGACTGAAGAGGCTGTGTGACGGGTGGGTGGGGTCTCTCACAATGCTGAGGGCTTTGGAGTCAGACGGCTGCTGTAAATGTCCTGAAGTGAGGGGAGAGTAGACGCATCAGTAATTTACTCAAAGATATATGAAAAAATGCAATCAATGAAATGGATGAACCAGTTGCAACAACAGGTGGAATTGTTTCGGCCGTGCAGTTTGAACCAGCACATATTGAAAGATGCATACAACCACACACACAACATCGACGTAGCGATTGTAGATTATTACTCACCAAAGTTTCATCATGATATTATCACTTGTTGCAAGTTGCAATTCTGTTATAGCTTTTGAGTTTTTGAGAGACATGACCAAGTTTGCCCGCAAAAATGCATACATTTGCATGCGTTCATCTGACTTTTATCCAAAGCATCTTACAAATGTGTATCACCGCAGCTCATGAGGAGGTTCAGTCATTGCCAAAGGACACTTTGACATGCAGACAAAGCCGACCAGGGACTGATCCAACGACCTTCCAACCACTCTCCACCCTGGACCCCAGCTGCATTTAATCCTCTTCTGTCACCATCAGCTGTGATTACATCTTCAGTAAATACAAAAACTGCCAAATTACCATAATTCCATGGACTACCTTGAAGAGGCAGTTCTATATTCTAATCTACTCTGAGTTTTCCGAGGTTATGAAGTGCATGAGCCTCCAGTGCATGGAATAGACACATTTTCTCCATGGAGCCCCCAAAATAGGTCATGCTCTGATCTGCTTCACAGTGTTACATAAAATACACTCTGTTTTGCATCAAAACCCTGGTTTGTTCCCTCAGTCTCACACGAAAATACAGAAAGGATTACAAAGCATTCTCCCATATAAGCATTGCTGAGAAATATGGATGGGAGAAATAAAGGCAGGGCTTAACCACTGAGGAGGCATATTATGAAAAAGAATGACTTTTTCTGAGCTTGACGGAATATTAGGGTGTTTGAAGTCAGTGCCAAGTGAAAAAGTCTGGGGGGTGAAGAAAAAAACCAACCCTGGCGCTGGTACCTGGTTCGGGCCTGCCTATAGGTTTGAAAATATGTGATTCATTAAGCCAGTGAGATTCTCAGGGGGTTGGTATTTCTCACTCAGCTAAAAGGGGAAACGTTCAGCACCTCACCTTTATCTTCACCCTACGACAACTTTACATTTTGTTGCAATCATTGTACTTTGGGATATGAAATGCCTTTCTGGGTCGACAAAAATTGTAATCAAACTGTAATCAAAATAAATTATAAAATAAATTTGCTAATAATGCTCCATAAATGCTGTCAGGTGCATAAAACTGGTGGTGTTAAGTTTTTCTTTCTCAGTTGGAGAAATGTCACATCCAGCTGCCGTCAGACTTGTCTCCACTCAGTCTCACGTCTGAGGAGTCTCAACTAAAACTAAGACGTCACGCTGTCAGCCAACATTTATCAGGATGTGTGATTGTTTTTAGGAAGCTTGTTTAAGTTAAGAGATAATGTTGTTTAGCTTTATTTTCAAATAGCACAAAAAGATAGTTTACTTAAAAAGGATTCATTTTATTTAAACATTAAAAATCCTGATGTGTGGATTCAAGTTTTTTTGTTTCATTTGTATCGTCCAAGTACATGGAAGTGTGCAGAAGAGGTGCAGAAGAGGTGCAGAAGAGGTGCAGAAGAGGTGCAGAAGAGGTGCAGAAGAGGTGCAGAAGAGGTGCAGAAAGCATAAAAACACGAAAGAAATTAGAGGACCCAGGTGAGTCCGGGAACTCTGGTGAGTCCGGGGACCCAGGTGAGTCTTCGGACTCTGGTGAGTCTGCGGACCCAGGTGAGTCTGCGGACCCAGGTTAGTCTACGGACCCAGGTGAGTCTACGGACCCAGGTGAATCTGCGGACCCAGGTGAGTCTACGGACCCAGGTGAATCTGCGGACTCAGGTGAATCTGCGGACCCAGGTGAGTCTACGGACCCAGGTGAGTCTGCGGACCCAGGTGAATCTGCGGACCCAGGCGAGTCTGCAGACCCAGGTGAGTCTGCGGATTCAGTCTGCTCACATCCAGTTCGGTGGGACGAACACTCCGTCTCTGACAGTACAGCTACAGGCTGAGCAGAAAGCTGAAAATGTGCAGTTTGTATGTCGTGATTCAGGACAGGTTGTGAATAAACCAATAACTTGTGTAAACAATTCCTATAAGCACCTGATGTCAGTGACATGCCTTCCTTGATTCCTTATCATCCAAGATTCAGGAATCCCCGTCCACCCACATTCCAGGCAATTAACCATCAAAAAACCAGAGCCCCCTGTACTGGGGGCTCTTGTCCTTTAAGGGCAGAAGTGAAGAAGAGAATAGGCTGGAGTTTAAATGGTTTTAACTTTGATCTGTAGGATTCTCACATCTCTAGATGGACGGTTTTCTTATTTGTCACAAACATCATCTTTTGTAGCTACTGGAGCACCACGAGTTCCAAACGTCAGTGGAAAAATAACCAACATGCTAAAAGCAATATTTTCTGTATAAAATGGCACAGAAGGGAGGTTGGGATCTAAAAAGTGCATTTCTACGTACATTGAAACTATAGCGGACATACACATAAATTCTACCAAAGAGCATGGTTGTAAAATATTTATGAGGAAAAATGCTGATGAAATAGATCATGTGACTTTGTGTTGCTCCTCCTGTCATTTATCTGACATTAAAGAAAAAAAACAAAAGCACAAATGTTAAAGGAAAATAGGAACCATAAACCACCTTTCAAACATTGTTAGTTTAGGCCTATTTTTTTCTTTAATTCCACCTTATATTTTCATCAATCTTGTGTTCATATTCAAAATATAGAAAAATCAATATTTGTACTTATTTTTTCAATATAGAAATGAATATGCCGGCTAACGCAGGATAGAGCGACCCCCCCCATAGAAATGTGAACAACTCCGTGGTCGGACTCTGTCCCGCTCTGACCGGCGATTATGACCTGCTCTCACAAATGTCTGTGAACGTGGGAGCGGACACGATCGGGATTTAAAAAAGTGGAGGGACATGCCCCCCCCCCCCACCCCCCCCCCCCCCCCAGTCCCCAGTGGAAACGATGCCCAGTTAAACTGTGTCATCAGTACCTCAGGAAACTGTGTCCACTTGTGAAAACTCGACTCCTCCAAACGTAACGTTGCAGGTATGTTTCTCCTGCTTAGCATGGATTATTGAAATGTACCAAGAAACTGACAACTTTGCCACATAACATATTTTTTATTGGATGTAGTGGATTAAAAATGAAAAGTGAGTCATGATGAATCAGGCTCAAAGCTACCAGGATCCTGATGTCATGATGTGAACTACAGCAGAGGCAGTATTGTCCCCAGTACTTCCCGTGCACGTGCACGTGCATGCGCACACATGCACACATACACACAAACACACAAACACACACACTTTTATTTGAATTTGTCACGCATTTAATTTGTAATTTGTGTCATAACCAACAAACATTCCTTTGGCTTTCTTTCCTCAGAGAAGGTCTACATACTAATCACAGCCATAATTGGCGATAATAACATTGTTTGTTTCCAGGAGGAAGCAGGTGCAGCGAGAGGTTGCCTCTGTGAAAAGATCATCTGAACCTTTCAACCTTTTCTATTGATTTCTGAGCAACATGAAGCCATTGACTAGCAGCACTCCGATAAACAAACACAGCATGCTATCGTGGTTCTGAAATGCAGCGGAAATTGTTTTTCATAGGGGCCGAGCATAAACTACACTTGGTACTTTATGAATATAGTAGCAAATTTTTACGTTTCAAAATTTTCAGTTTCCATGGCAACCGGTCAAAAGCGATTTCTTCTCCAGACCTGTTCATATATTGGTGCTTAAAAGACATAAAACTCTAAACTCCATAAGTCCGGATTGTATTCATAACAGAACAAAGAAAACACGGCAAATGCTGAAAGTGAGGAAAAGTAGAAATGAAAGAGAAGAAGGTGACGGCAGAGAGGAGCAGAGCTCTCTCCTCCCTCAGCATTATCCACAAGCATCTTCACAGATTCTGTCCCCTGAGTTCGAGTGGCTTCAGGACGAAACCGCGTTGTCCTGCCTGCAAAACACAAAGGAAAAGAGCAACCATTGTCCCCGGAGCCGTTCGCCTCCTTAACACCTCACCCCTCCAACAAACCCCACAGAAGCAACAGCCCACCCCTGAAGCAGCACTGCAGCACTTTCTAGTACTGACACTTCAGAGAGCGTTTATGGACACTTATGCTCTTCATGAAAGTCTCTTTAGGTTCCATCCATTCATTTTCCATGCCTGTTTGATCCTTCGGGGGGGCGGGGCCTATTACAGGCGAGAGGGTTGCCAGACTATCACAGGACAAACAGAGACAAGCAACCACACACTCTCACACTCAGTTTATGGGACCATCTCCCAACTTTTTTGTGCTTCTGTCATCAACTTTAATAAGCTGAATTTTTCATTAAAAGGTAAAGTGTCTTACTTTCATCATTTGATATGTTTTCTGTGTTATATTGTGAATTAAATACAGGTTTATGAGACTTGAAAATCAATGAATTATTACACCATAGGATCAACATGTGCTGTTTATGGCTTTTTTTTTTAAACTGGTGTGATATAAAATAAAACATGAACTTGATTAGAGTGCCTGAGTATTCATGAGAAGTCAAATTTACCTTGACAAGAAGATTAAATTCAGAACTGTAAAGGATCTAAACTTCCAACCACGGTGAATGATTTCATTACTGATCACATTCTGTGTGAATCATAAACGCATGCGACGAATCACAAATCATAAATGTAACAGAACACAAACCAGGAGCCAGATTTCCACAAAGTTTAAGGTCTCAAATTTGTGTTCACACTGACACACATATTTAAAATTTATACCTAAATATGTTTTGAGAAGATGTGCCAATATGTTTTTGAAGAGAAATAACAAATACAGGGAAATTCAGATTATATGTCAGAATTTCAGCTGATTTGATAAACGTCTAAAATCATTTGAGAAAATATGTGCCATTATGTTGATGCGCCTTTTGCGTGTCAATATATTAAATAGGTAGCGTTCTGAGATGGTTCCAGTCTTCTCTGTCACAGAGTTTCTGTTAATTTAGAGAAATAGTTTTCGGTGTTGACCCCACTTAGTTATGGGGTTTCTCGAGGCTCCGTACTGGGTCCTGTTCTTTCCTCTACATATATTCCTTTGGAGTACATTTTTACAAAAATACAACATCATTCTTTGTATCTTGGTCTTGAGCAGTCATCACTTCATCATTTATACTTCAAACAAAACGCAGCAGCTCACCCTCTGACAGGGAAAAAACCAAATACTTCTGTACTGGCTTCTTTACAGGGGCTTCCCGGCCACGATCCAGCTCAACATTTTGTCAAAGTGTGTCAAATGCATAGCACCACCCTACTTGTGTGACCTTCAGCAGCTGGACACTCCGATTCAGTTTGTTCTTCATGTTGTCCTACTGAACAAGACTCAGCATTGTGTCTAATCCAGCTGAATGGTACCCGCCCTAAACCCCGTCGCACGCTGCCACCCGGAGAAACTCCTTCCCTCATGTTTCTCATCACAGGTTCGATTAAAAGCGTACGCTTTGTTCTGCCCCCCTGGGGCTTGTTCTGTTGCAGAGTACCTACTTGTGTGTGTGTGTGTGTGTGTGTGTGTGTGTGTGTGTGTGTGTGTGTGTGTGTGTGTGTGTGTGTGTGTGTGTGTGTGTGTGTGTGTGTGTGTGTGTGTAACAGGGTGAGTTAAGTGCGAGGCAGGAGTCGAGAGTCTTTGAAGAGCGGGAGAGAGAAGGAAGGGTGCCAGAAGCGGATAAACATGAGAATACCATGAGACAAAATAAACCCATGACGTTGAAGTTATTTTACTCAGAAAGGGAAGGTTACTGAAAAGTTTAGGGAGAATAAAAGCAGCGCCTTAAGGAAAGGGCGAAATGATCAAAAGGAAACAGGGAGGTATATGTGATTATATTTATATGTGCATGCATCACTAACCTCTTATGTGGCATCTGCATCTGGAATTTTATCGTCTAAGGTAATTTAACTCCACATAAACACATTTAGCCCCGTGCATTTAATACTGTACGTACTGTAGGAGCAAAAGAAATCTGCACTTCCAGGTCATAATGAGACTGCTGAAATGCTATCATATATCTTGTACCAGGGTGCATGTGGCTGATGTAATGAGTTGTAAGACTGCTGTTATTTACTGGTGATTTTATTCACACACTTTCTGCATAGTGTTTCAAAAGTAGAACATGCACTTGTAATTCTGTATCGTACTCCCCTCCTGAGATGTCAGCGGCAACTAGGGGGTGATTAATAAAGCTGGATGCATGTTTACACAAATACGTGTGTTTATGCACAGGTGTGTTTAATACAACGTAGATGAGTCAACCAGTCGATTAAATCATGCAGTGTTTGGCCACCCGCAGAGACTAAACTAATACTGAAGGCCTTTGTGGCTTACAGGCGCGGCAGGCGACAATACACAAATCACATATCAATCAAAACAAATGTGAGGAAAAAACAAATACAATAATGCATTGACTAATCAAATTAATAAAAGATTTCAGTTTCTCTTCATCCTTTATTACCCTTTCAGATGAAATACAAGTTTTATCAAATTTTGACAATCCAGTGAGTATGCATGTCCCATTAAAGACAAAACTAATTACTAATTGTAAAAACAATACTTAATTACTCTGCTGTGTCATTGAATCAAGGTTTTAGGTCTGCAGCAAAATCCTTGAACAGAAAAGTCCACAATTTAGCACAACAATCTTGCGTTAAAGAGGTTTTTCTTTTTTTAGATATTTGTATGCAAACTTTTGAATTATTAATGAGAACTATGCACTGCTACAAATGCTGCCTAATTTGAACTCTCAGTAATAACTTAATCAATAGTCCAGTGACAACACATGTCATTTACACATGTCAGTCTTTTTCAGGTCACATGGGTCTGCTGTGTTAGGGGACACCTTGAGCTGAAAACGTTAACTAGTTCAGCACAATCTGGTGTGGCTCCAGACACAGGAAGGCAAAAGACAAAAGTCCCAAATCAGACACGTCAACAGTCAGCAGAGGAAACGTTGTAAACACACAGCAGGCTCAGGTCAAGAAGTCCAAATAACCGACCGGCGATCAAAAAGCAACATCCAGCATGACAGGATATGAATTATACAGAAAAATATAAGGGTTCTAGGAAGGTTAGAATAAAGACAAAGCATTTCCTCTGGCAGCGACGGCAGCAGAGAACTCTTGGTTATGGTTCTACTGGCTTACAAGAACCCATTGTGAGCATTTCATTGCATCTCAGACAGATTTTGCTTAGGTTCTTCAGAATGGATTCAGAGTGTATGAAAAGCTATTTTTAACTCTCTCCACAGATGTTCTGTGGGTTGAAGTTGGGTTTTGAGCAGTCCAGTCAATAACAAACACTTGTAATTAGGAACACAAAACCAGACATTTGTAATGAAGCCGCAGTCCCGGGCAGGCTGTGTAACTCATGCAGGAGGCTTTCTGGTTTCTTTTTAGTATGAGAAGGCTTTGACCTTATGATGAGCACTGCCTGAGAAGGAGCGATATGTTTAAGGTTTAGCTTTAAACTTTTATTTCACATATTATATGGCTTTTGTGCCCCTGAAAAATGTTAAAAATGTAGAGGGTTTTTCTTCATATACAACATAACCAAGTAATGTCTGTGTTCACTAAACAATGAGACCTCCTGAATAGTAAAATATCACGTTCAGCATGCTCTGG
This sequence comes from Xenentodon cancila, assembly GCA_014839995.1. Classification (NCBI taxonomy): domain Eukaryota; kingdom Metazoa; phylum Chordata; class Actinopteri; order Beloniformes; family Belonidae; genus Xenentodon; species Xenentodon cancila. The sequence goes on along the minus strand of CM026200.1, from coordinate 2,276,682 downwards.
ATAAGTTTCCCATCATGTCAAACAGAAGCCGATTTAAACTTGATGTGCTGCTTTACAGACAGTTTAACCGTGAATGAGCTGAATTCTGGCTTGTTTTGTGGATGAAGCCAGAAGGGTTGATTACACCGTCAGTACCTTAGCTGAGGTCCTAACCTTCATCCACCCAAGGTTTGCGCCTGAGGTTCGGCTGCCGTGAGGTTTAATCTGCAGCTGATGTTTAATCAGCACTTGAGGTTTAACCTGCACTTGAGGTTTAATCTGCACTTGAGGTTTAACCTGCAGCTGAGGTTTAACCTGCACTTGAGGTTTAATCTGCAGTTGAGGTTTAACCTGCACTTGAAGTTTAATCTGCAGCTGAGGTTTAATCTGCAGTTGAGGTTTAACCTGCTGCTGAGGTTTAATCTGCAGCTGAGGTTTAATCTTCAATTGAGGTTTAACCTGCTGCTGAGGTTTAACCTGCAGCTGAGGTTTAGCTGCACCTGGTGACACTCTGGGCTCCTTTAGTGATTTTGGTGCATAAATCTTCATGTGCTTATATAAGGACTTTATATTTACAGGCCTGCCTGGTCTGTGCTCAGTGAACCTGCTGTTTAACTGGTTTATCGGGATGCTTCACTCAGCCTCGTGCTTGAATGTGGTCCTGGATGTAACCTCAATAAACTGGAGGACACCAGCGATGAACCAAGTCAAATATAGCTTGTGGGCACCATTGTAATTTGCAGCTCCACCCATTTTCAGCAATAATTCTCATAGTCTCTTTAAGACCTTGTTTTATATGTGGGTCCATCAGTTAAGCTGCCTGTGCTTCTGTCCTCCCACTCATGTACAACTAGGACTTTAATTATGCCAGTTAGTTGATCTTCTGATGTTTGACTGAATGATTTAAAGCGGAAGTACATTTTGACAAAGTGACAAAAACAGACACAGGAAGAACCAATTCTGTCCCGGTCCAACAACTGTGTCCTTTACAGCACTGCGGTACACATCCGCAACAGAGAAGCACGCTCACTAATCTACATGGCAGAAGCAACTAAGTTAGTCAAGAAAGTAATGACAAAAGAAAAAGAAATAAGAGATCACAAGGACGAGACCAAACAAAAGTAAGTGTAAGTCTTGTAAATGCAACAACGGTGAATCACTGGGGGCCCCTGAGCAAGGCCCTTAACTCCCAATTGCTCCCCGAGTCCACTGCTCCTAGTGAAACTAGTGATGGGTTAAAGGCAGAGCCCGGATTTTGGTGTGTATGGTGAGATATACTAAATATATATATATATATATATATATATATACGAGAATAATGAAAGCTTGAAAAACTTGGAGAAAAAAAATAAAAAGATAGGACTTTATTGATCCCACTAGGAGAAATGTGTGTGTTACCAGCTCAAGTACAAAAACAGAGTAAGCAAAACAATAAAATAAAATAAAATAAGATAAGATAAAAATACTATATACACACAACGGTAGCTGGTATTCTATGTACAAGCATACACAGTTATGGATAGAGGGTTGTGAAGGTATGCAAATAAAAATCACATTGTAGGAATTTTAAAGATTTTATTTGTAAATTATGGTGGAAAATAAGTATTTGGTCAACCACCAAAAAGCAAGATTTCTGGCTCTCACAGACCTGTAACTCCTTCTTTTAGAAGCTCTTCTGTCCTCCACTTGTTACCTGTATTAATGGCAGCTTCAAACTCAACCACGGTCAAGACCAAAGAGCTGTCCAAGGACACCAGGAAGGAACTTGTAGACCTGCACCAGGCTGGCAAGAGTGAATCTACAACAGGTGAGCAGGTTGGTGTGAATAAACCAACTGTAAGAACATGGGAGACATACAAGACCACTGATGATCTCCCTCCATCTGGGGCCCCACACAAGACCTCATCCCGTGGGGTCAAAGTGATCATGAGAACGGTGAGCAGAAACCCCAGAACCACAGAGGGACCTGATGAAAGACCTGCATAGAGCCAGGACCAAAGTAACAAAGGCCACCGTCAGTAACAGACTACGCAGAGACGGACTCAAATCCTGCAGAGCCAGGCCTGTCCCCCCGCTCAAGCCAGTACAGGTCCAGGCCCGTCTGAAGTTTGCCAGAGATCATATGGATGGTCCAGAAGAGGATTGGTGCCATGTATCGTGAGATTTCAAACCAAAACCTCCTTCCATTAGGGAGAGCATTAAAGATGGACCGAGGCTGGGCAGACATGTGACATGTTTGGAGTGAGACTGGGCTCTAAGCAGAGGGCATCTAAAACAACAGGATCAACGTCTTTGTCTTTGTGCTTAAGGAGGGATTGTACTGTATGTTAAAACCTGGCAGAATTCAATACACATGATCAAAGCAGACAGCTCCAGAGCACCCGGCATTGTCTTTTGTTGGTCCATTGGTTTTACATAACTTAATGCAAAGCCTACGTTTGGATGGGCTGATTCATGTAACTCTTGTACATGTTCTCAGTGACCTCCCTGCTCTCAGGAAACCCACACATCCATAAAAACGGGTGTTGCTGAAGTCTCAGTCAAAAGCATGGACATTCACAGGCATCGGCTGATGTGCACAGGAAAACTTGACGCGTTCACATACGCCGAGGCGGTCCACCTTTTTATACATGTCTGCTCAGTGTCTCTCCGTGGGAATATACATGCACCTCTGTGTAATTCCCACAGACAGCCAAATGTGTCCTAAGTTGCATATGTATGTTATCAGCGCTGGGCCAGCCTGGTAGCGCCTTGTCAAATGATGACTTTGTATGGGGATAGAAGGAGTAATCCCTGATTGTGTCAGTGCGGATGAGTTCATAAAAGTGTTTTTCTCTCCAGCTTCCAACGCAGGATGATATGAGCCTGCTAAGCCATTTCTGGTGGTGTGCTCTTCCTTTTCGTCTCCTTTTAGCTGTTATGATCCTCACATCTGATTTCTGAGAAACAAACCTGTGTTAAGTGTTACAGTTGAGTCCTTCTCTGAACACAGAACAAGTTACACCGTTCCTCTCTGTGGACTCTCACTTTGCATTTTTCTTTTTTTTTTCCTCAAACTACTCGGCTGAGTACTTTCCATTAGAGTGTGAAAGGAAGATTAGTATTGTATCAGTGCATATGTGTGAGCACTTTGGGTGATGGAGAGCTCTGCCGAAGGATTTCGGAGGTCGTCTTAGCAACAGTAAGATGACAACCAGGAATATCATCTGTGTCTATGATGGTTTGAGCAGGAGGTGAAAAAGTCAGGTGACGCTGCTTTTAAAGAGGTTGCACCATCTGCATCATATCAGCTACCTGAGACACTGACACGTTGACATGTTGTTGTTGTAAGACTTGGCAACACTAAAATGCAGCCAGAGAGTTACGGTGAAATGTTTCACCATTCACAGTGTCATTCCTTTGATCTCATGGTGTAAAGTCAAAGTAGAAATCACTACTTGGTTATAAAATACTTCCTGCTTCACACTTCGAATGTGGATATAGTGAGGTAAATGCTAAAAATTAACATTTTAGTGCAGAGAATAATCAAACGGGTCATTTTAAAAGGGAAAAGAAAATACTGCAACCATTTAATAGTTGATAACAACCTGCAGAACCTTCTATGCGATTATGTTCTGCAGTTTCTCTTATGTTGAAGTTTATTTCCCTTTTTGTGCAATTAATCACAATTAAACATGTTTATGATATTAAAATGTATCATTTAAAATGTTATTGCATGTAACATTATTGAACACAGTTCATCAAATTACATTTTAGGATGCTACTGCCTCGCAAATGTTTTCGCAATAGTAAAAGGTATAAAAGAAAGCGCAGGCTGAGTGTTTAACATTTTCCAGTTTTCTGTTTGGGGATAGTTTAGAACTTAAATCTTAAAGAACATTTTCATCAGTGAGGCAGCAAATTACACAGTCAAGTCAACATACGATTTGTTGGTTGTTTTTTTTTTTTAATGTGCAGCTGTTCACTTGTAATGACGTGTTTGAAACAGTTTTTTGTACCATTTGTGATATTTCGCAGTCACTCGGCCCGTCAGGAGAAGTGAAGCTGCTCAGATACTCTATGAGTTCAGATGCATCTAAGCCAAATGTCTCATTCTGGCTCAGTTTTAATAAAAACCCTGTGATATGTGACAGTCATTACTGATCAGTTGCATTTTCTTAGTTTTTATGAGGAAAGATGAGCATAACAGCAGATGTTTCTATGTAATTGTGGAGTAGGTGCTGATAACTGAGGGGTGAAAACTTAACTTACATCGTCACTACATCAAAGACCACAGTATAAAAGAGCCATTGACAACTTAATAATTACATAACTATGGAAGAAGTTCACCACATAAACCGGCCTGTGTCTTGGTTTTTATTACTACTTATTTGTCAGTTTGTCAGCATTTAACATTAAAAGATTGCTGTTTTACTTTTTGTGTCTGTTCTTGGGGAAAAAGTTGTTTCCAACACTTGCACTTTATAAGCTGCTGAGGTGTTGACTGAAGTACATGTTCATGTTGTAATGACACTGTAAATATACAAATACTGTGATGATGAGCTCAGTAGGTGGCAGAAAGTAGTAAACTAGTCATTTTAATGACAAACCAAAAGTGTTGCAGAATCAGAGACACAGGTGTGAACAATCAGGGAAGATTAGAATAAAAGGAAGTCAAACTAGAGCCAAGAAACAGACTTTCAAACTAAAACCACAAGCAAGACAAAGTTAAAGATAAACTAAACAGAGGCTTTACTAGAACAAAAAAAAAACATAACCTTTAACATTATAGCAGGATTTTTAGAAAAGAAGATATGAAGAAAGTATAAACACAAAGAAACAAACCGCTGCATCTTTACAAACGACTAAGTCCAATTTAATAAATGTCTGGTTGTTCATAAGGGATTTTGAAGAGGACAGGCTGGTGTCAGGAGTGGAGGATGGAGCATCCAGGTGCAGCAGGTCACGAGGCGACGGGAGCAACAAAGCCCAAAAGGTGCTGCATGGCCAGATAGGCCAAAAATCAATACAAAAGGCCTCCAACTACAAACGAGCAGACAGGATACACCAAAAGAAAAAAAGAAAGTAGACTAGAGTACAAGATAAACAGAAGGTTAACCAACAGAGCAGGATGGATGAAGGGAAAGACAAGACGTTATATGGACAGAGACGCAGGTCAAGGAAGACTGAAACACAAGGACAAATTCTGAAACAACTTATAAACACAAAAAACAAACAAACAAAGTAAAACGCAGGAAAAGAAACCCTGGACCACAACAGCCAGCGTAGACTCTCAGTCATCCAGGTAGTGTAAGAAATTAATGTTACACAAGATCGTTGTCTGTAGTTATCAGCTCATCTGTTCTGTTTGTCCTTTGAGTACATTAATATACTGCAGATATAGATATGGATAAAGTTTCCCGCATGCATATTAACTGAAAACCGAAGCCTTTATGCTGTTGTATCTGCAGGGATCATCAGCTCCGGGACATGTTTCCAGGAGAACAAGAGGTCCCCCCAACACACATCATACAAACCAGGTGTGACAACCGCTCCAGCGTGGTGGTCACGGCCAGGCCGGGAGCCCTGCATGCCTGCAGCATGCAAAAGTGGAGCAGCAGCTCGCGAAAAGACATTTGGAAACTACTTCTCTCCGAGGCATGATAGTGCATTTCTTTTTGTAGCCCAGGTTTACAGATCCCTAAATAAAATGTAATCAGTCAGATTTGTTGTTAAACGCATCCAGACAATGGTATCATAATGTTGTGCACTTGACAAAAAACAACTCTAAATTATTTAAAAATAAAAAAGGAGTGAGCACTTTTACATCTAACATGTATGCAAGTATACTGGAAAGCAAATGCAGGTTTTAAATAAAATATATCCACTGAAAGACTGATGTTACACAAAAGGTTTTGACTTCCCCCGTGCAGTCTTCAACCTCCCCGTCGTCTTTTCTTCTCCTCTTCACTGTGGTGCTTTATAATAAATCAAAGGTAAGAGTTCAGTATAGAAAAAGAAGTTTTTATCAGCCATTTTTTAATCTTTTTACACAGACGATCACCTTTAGGTCAGAAAGTTCTTATTTAAATAAAACTGCAAAATGGGTGAACGTCTTAGAGGGAACGTTTTAAAATGTTTAAAATGACTGGTTTTAAATGTCATAAAATATCACTCCAATGAAATAAAGCTATTTCCTGTAATGTGCCTGGTTTGCGTTGCCTCAGTTTGCGCTTCATCGGCGACTTCGTCCGGCTTTCGTCCGGCTTTCGTCCGGCTTTCGTCCGGCTTTCGTCCGCCACACGTCATCAGCCACATCTGTGCCAAGGCTCAGATGCTCCTCGCGCTCAGTGTCCTGCTCAGCATCAACGCCGACTCTGGATGCACTGACCCATGTACGTGTGCATGCGGGGGTATTTCAGATTGGTGGATTGTTAACAATTATATAATGTTAGGATGTTTCACCGTGTTGCATTTTTAAAACAAGGACAGACAGAAAACTTTGATCATCTATCAAACTTGTTTATCTTCTTATGAACATGAATGTTTGAACAAATGTAAATGACTTGTTATGAGATTACTCCCACAGAGAATTCAAGAGGAAAAGTTGGTTAAACAGCAGCTCCAGCATACATGTGCGTTTGGCATCTGTTGGAGCCTCTGAACTGGCATGTTCACTGACGCGTGTGAGACACATCCGTCTGCAGCGCCACTCCAGAGCAGCGGCGTGCGACCACGTTTTCCAACATGCTGTCATGCGATTTCCGACATGCAAACAAATGCAACAAAGACAGTTACATAACTGACACTCGCAGATGTGCCCACTCAGACATTTGCTCTGCGCTCTCCGTCTCTCGCTGTTCCTCTCATGTTTGAGAACTTGACCGTCTTGATGACCCGGCACTGCCAATACGGCACACGGACTATCCACACTCAGGTGTTTATGGCATCAACCGGGTTTTAAAGGTGATGAAACCTGCATCCACTGGCAAACACGCCCATCTATGAATACAGTATATTAATTTCAAAAACCTACAAGTTAATGAAAATGCTGACTAGTAGAGGATAAATATATTGTATTTGTCTATTCTAAGATATGTTTGAACTAAATGTTGCAGCAGCTCTTCTGTTACTGTCAGATGTGCGGGATTTCATTCATTGTGTCATTGATTCAGTGGCATCCTCCACTTTCTGAGACTTTAGCAGCACAACGTCCCCTCTTTTTTCCCGTTTAAGCAGTCGCGTATAGATTTAAACAGATAATTGCTGCTCCACTTCTCCATCCACCCATTTATTACCAACTATTTACTTTTTTGTGTCTTGCATAATAACGCTTACGCTCTGAAAAGTTGAGCCGCCTCTCTGTTACCACTCTAACTGAAGGGGGTGTTTTGACCTCCTCCCTTTTTCTTTCTTTGTTATAGTTTATTCTTTTCTTGTTCCTTCTCTCTTCTGGCGCATGTTTCTGTCCGGCACTCGCCGCGGCATCAGACCGGGGCCCACCAGGTGACCCCCACAGATGGCACTTTGACACTCAGATGTGAAATCAGGTGTTGTGCTGTACAGATCTGCATATTTAGTGTCACATTATACGGTATATTAACACACAATGTTTTGCAATTCAAGGTAATGTCTAAGTCACCAGAGGCAGCGGAGGAAAGGAGACAGAGAAAGAACAACTTTGTGAATAAGCGGGTTCATTTCTTCTGTTCACTTTTCAAGGGTAACGCTGGCGTTGGTGTCAAAACAGGAAGTCTTACTGCTTTCTGAGGAATTGTTTATGGAGTCATTATAAAGGCCAACATGTAGTAATTCTCTGATTCTTACTCCTGCTGTGTATTTGCTCATTAGATGTGTCAATATGCTTAACAAGTCAAAGCTGGACAAAAGGAGCCCAAGTCATTGAAATCTTTGAACATTAAAGACTAAGAAGTCTGGACTTTAAGGCCATGTAGTGTCCACATAAACATCAGGGGGTCGGTTTACATATAATACTACAAAAACATATGTGTGCACTTGCTAATTATCCCTTAAAGACCAACAGAAGAAACTGAGACTGGAAAAAGAAGAAAGCAACTGATTGTATTCTGGTACATTCACAAATCCCAAGAGGCTGCATCTGTGTACAACCGTGTATAACTATGCTGCAGTGAGTTATTATTTGTCAAGCAAACCTGGCAACCTATTATAGCAAAAAAGCCAGTTGGCTTTCTGAGGCATTATGAGCTCTGTAGGAAACCGTGTACTTCCAGTGTGCTACTAAAATAACTGTTCTCAGTCTCTGATTCCTGCCTGTGAAGTCCCGAACTGTTCCAGTGACATTTAATTAAATCCAAAAATGGATATTTCACAGTATTACTGAATAAAAAGTCACTGGTTCACCAAAGTCAGAGTCATTAGGATTTACCTTCCAAGAGCTTAAATTTCATGTCAGTTCGTCTTATACGTGAATGTAAATACATATATATATTTACATGGATCCATAAAGACCAAATGAGTCATACGGCTGTGCTTCGAACTTTCTCCGTCAGTCTGAACAAGTTTAGTGGTTTTTTTAGGCAAGAACTTGTATTCGAGCAAGAACATTTATTTATTCATTTTAAAAATTAGCCCACTGGAAAGTTTTTAAGTGCTGGTTTGCTAAACAGTTGAATGCAAGAATAAATACAGCAATGGGATGCAGTGTCTGGTCTCCCGTGGCAACAGGGTGGGAGGCGTCTTATGTGGCCGGCTGGCAGAGGGAGGCGGATAAACACCAACCAAGGCGGCGTGAGATGTGGCCTCGCGGCTAACGCCTTGATATCAGAACAGTCCGTCACCATAACGAAATCAGGATGACACGGTTAGTTGGTAGTAAAACCTGCAATTCATCTGCCTCTTTTCTTGACAGTCTCAGATTTACTTCAGTTTTCCCCAACCGTTATAAAGCTATAAAAGAAAACAGGGCAATTCGTGTAGCTACGTCTCTACAGAACTACAATCATTCACACAGATCTCAACAAATGCTGCACGAGGACCATTAGCTCAACCAGCAATCTCTTTAAAATGACTGAAGGGGAGATCAAGCTTATAGCCCCTTTTCTGCATCAATGGGCCCCACTTCACCCTTATTTTTCCCTTGATGTTTGGTTTATCCAATTTTTACACAGGATGCATTTCTGCGGGAAAGACAGTCGGTGCTGTTTGGTAGCTACGCAGCAGCAGTGTTGAACTGAAGTGGTAAAACGGCAAAATGCAGAAATCTCCCAAACATGAAAAAGCAAGGAACAGAAGAGAGATGAAGAGTTTTTGTCTTTTTGTCGTACCGATGCAATGCCATCATATTTTTGTTTGTCTGAATCTAAGGTCATCAACCACTATCAGAAGTTTCCAGAATTCTGCAACCGCATCACCCACTGACGGATTTGCTGTTAAAGAAAATAATGTGTTCAATGCAAAAGACACGGAGCAGGCACGTGTTCCTCAAAATCATCGTGATGAATCGGAGTTCCCATCCACGCCTTTGTATCCAAACATCATTTCCTTCGTCATTAGCAGGTGATACTCATTCCTGTGCTGGTCACTACTTTTAGGTCTGCTGTTTGGTCCTCTGCAGACACACGATGTTGAGAAAAAACTTGCCAGCTCAAACAAAAAAAAAATTAAATAAATGTCTACAGAGGCTTAAAACCTCTGTGTGCCTGAATATGCTGAATTGATTGTCCTTTTGTTCTCTGCACCCCCTTAAGCAGCTTTTGTTTTGCATGAAGCAGTCCAAATCAATGATGATATCAAAAACATCAGTCACCATGTGTGTACATGTTTCATAATGGGTCATTAATATATAATGCATTTCTGGCCAGAATCTGATGAAATAACTACTCTTCTGAACTCTCCTTTTGAAAATAAAGCCTACTGAGGGCCAAATGAGTCTGGAGACTTCATAATTTAGAGACTGAAGAGAAAACATTTCTGCATCAGTAAGAGCAAAAGAGAGCTGAAGATTCATGAGATGTTCTTCTTCTGGCCATTCTCTATTGTCTTCCTCTGGCAGGCTCTACATTCCCATGTCCCTGTAGGCCTGCAGGAGGTTTCAGAAGAGTTAGATGGGATGGCAGCTGCTGGAAACACCTCACGGTTGCACTCCCACTGGGTGCTCCATCAACAGCAGCATTGGGTAATAAGCACGTTATCATCAAACTACCTGAGGGGGCTCTTTAATAGGTGATGCGAAGACGACGTGAGAATGATCATCTGAACTGATGGCTGCGTATTAAACACCTAAACAATATACTGTGTAAGATCCTCACTAAAACTTTTAATTCAAATAGAAATAAAAGAAGGTTAGTGGCAAGACAAAGTCCTGGATAATCTCTGCGATATAATCCATCTAGCTCATGTGAACTTAATCCAATTCAAACTGCAAAAATGATTTTCAGCAAATAAATTAAACATTAAAGCAAGCGATCTCTGACCCCATAGCTCATGCTGTCCTGGTAAAGAGCTGCAGCGTGGTTGGGTTTTGGTTTGATTGGAGCGTGGTCCCTCCATGCTGAACTCTACAAACACGTCACAGCCTCTGATTCATGGGTTTGTGCCTGCAGCCAGTTCAGTTTTATGGCCGATATTGGCAGGCTACTTTTTCACACATTCACAGCCATTTTTAAGCTTCTTCTCTTTCTGCCTGTCCTACTCTTTAGCTTGGCCAGCCCCTGCCAGTATTAATCAGCAGCCCTCTGCCTTTACCAACATACACAGTGATACATGTCAGGGTGAGGATGAGAGAGATGAAGAGGTGACCAGTCAACACTACCTACTCGGCCTCCTCTGTTTCAGTGATGAACCTTTTCACGATGCACATAGCTGTATAGAGCAGGGAATCAGGAATGCTACTGTGTGTGTCTATGCTTGCATATGTTTTCCAACTCAGCTCAGACCTGCAGTCTGGCTTTAACTGCTGTGTAAATCTAAGCAGCACTTTAATGGGTTTCTTACCCCTGATGCTCTCGAGACACATCAGCTCACAGTGACAGCACTGGTCTGTGCGCTGCTGGCACACGCTGCCAACAAACAGCCCCAATACTAATTTAATTTTAATCAATCAGCTGCAGCACACCTGTCAGATGGCAGCACATCCCTATTCCTTTTACCCTGTGTGCTACATTTACAGGAAGATTGCCAGTGATAGAAGCAACTTGGATAAACCAAAGATATTACACCGTGTACCTTTTTTATCTTCTATACACTTAAGTATGATCCCTTTTTCTCAGAATACATGCATGCAGCACTGCATGTTTTATATTAATTTGCTGGAACATGAAGCAGAAAACCTTGGTTTAAGACCAATTTGAGATTATTCTTGTTTACCTTTAGACATCAAAGCACATGTATGTGTGAATGCATTTATGCATGCATGTTTGTATAAATACAACATCAAGGAGGTTGAACACAAGAAGCCTGAAAAATTCAACTGGCAGGGAGATGCAGGAGAGGAGAATCAAAATGCACAAGATCACAGAGGCAGAAGCTACAACCAATCTCATTATTTTAACAAAAACAATTTTCCCTCTAGGATAGCCAAAGAAACAAAAGTCCAAAAACAGAGAGAGGAGACCGGAGAGCAGCTCAGGGGAGCAGCTCAGGAACCGTGACGAAGTGTCATGGATTTGGGTTGATGTTTGTTCCTCTTGCTTAGTTCTGTTTGGACGTCCCTGAGTTTCAACCTGCCTGAGAGTTTGGACCTGTGTCTCACCAGCAGGGGCTGGTGGGGGGTTCCTGAGAGGCTCCAGGGAGGGGGCCAGGACCCTGGTGGTAGAACCCGGGATAGCAGCACTTCCCTGGGGGAGCCAAGGGTGGCGGCTGCTGTGCTGTTTTGTTGGTCCCGTGGTACTTCATCCCGTTGTACTTTGTCCCGTTGTTTTATTTTTTTTAAGATCGCGTCTTAGGAACAGCTATGGTGCTCTGTAGAACCAGCAGTCTCCAGCTATATACTTTGACCTATGACCTTTACACCTCTCAGTCATTGTTGGATTAAGTGTAGCTTATAATAACTGCACAGTCAGTCACAGTTTGATGAGGAGGGAATAGGACACAGTTTTTATAGCTGTGAAAAGTTTGTACTATACATAAAGTGGTTTCTCTGGTCACTGGAGGCCACAAAGCCTAATGGTGGAGATGGAGTTAAGTTAGAGGTTATCGCTGTCCATAAACGTCACAGGAGACAAGAGACGGGCGGTCAGCAGTAAGAGGTCTGCTGGGGTCCTCAGTTTGGTCTCTCGGAGGAGAACATGCACATCATGTAATCACAAAGTCACAGCACCAGTAGGAGTACGTACAATAGTCAACCTAGATGATAAATTAATGCTCTTTTTTTATGTGGATATAAAAAAATAAAGGCAGGCAAAAGGAAAATGATCTAAAACCCATCAAAATAGTGTTAAATCAGAAGTGACTTTTAATTTTTTCAGGCTTTGTTTCGACAAATAGCTCTTATTTAATTAGCCCTCTTTAAAAAGGTCACAAATAATGTGCTAATGTCTTCATTCAGAGAACTGCCTGCTCGTTCCATGAAGTGCTTAGCAATATTTTTTTTCTTTTAAACACACAATTTAAAAATGGAAAGATTAAAATTCAATCATTACGAGGGTGACCCACTCCTCCATCTGACTTGGGTATCGGTCAGCCTCATCTCCTGCTGTTGTTTATGAGAGCAGCCGTCATTACTCAGCAGACTCAGGACCCAGCATCGCAGTGATGTAAAGCTTTAAACGTGGAGCTACTCCGATCATTCTGTGACCAGACCATCACTGAAGGCACATGCGAGGGGACGGGTGTGGGAATGGGACAAAGCTCATCTGTGCAGACTCTCCTGCAGGGACGGCTGACCACTGGGATGCCACCTCAGATCAATGGCCTCCTCCTCCCGGCTGAGCCTCCAGTAGAGAGCTGAGCCTCATGTCGAGAGCCATAACTTATCTGCATACTGCTTCCACAACTCTAATCCTGTTTCACACGGTGGTTCATCTCCTACATGGTCCAAAATTGGTAAAAAATTTGCAAGAGCATGGAAGTTCTCTTACAAAACTGCTCTGTAACCAGATGGAAACACATTTTAATCCTCAATCACCTAATAGTCAAACGGTGAGGTCTATCTTTAACCGCTCATCAGTAAGCACTTTTGTGGGAAACACAAAACCCCTCCGGAGCCGAAGCCGAGCAGAAACACGACGCAGAGCCACAATTCCAAAACAACCCACCTAAATCCTTAATCCTTAATGATTTTTCTATCCTGTTGGTATAAAAAATTCTCCAACCACAGCAAAGTTAAAGATATATGTAATCTACTTCACAAGCTGCAACAACTTTATTTCAAAAGGAAAAGAACAGCAGTTAAATATGACTTTACTTATCTGACAAATAATGAGAGAATGAAGGAACTAAAAAGTAAACAACGGCTTATACTTTAACTGTTTTGCATATTTATGTCAACATAGTCTTGTGATACAACATGAGATAGACACAAAAACTTTTTTTCTCATCTATTTATAATTTTTTTATTCATTTATTTATTGTGCCACCCAGCAGGATTTTCTATTATGGATGAAACACGGGACACAATGAGTGGAGATGTAATATGAGGCTTGCTTAATGTTTTCCTGAAGCTGAAACACCTATTGTTTCATTTTAATAACTAAGCAAAGCCATGCTAAAAACAAAAGAAGTAAAGAGTGAAAACAAAAGAACGTAAGACTAGTAAACATAGATTAAAAATATCTAAATGAAGGTTAAGTGCTGGTAGGAGACTCACTGCGGTGTTTTGGGTGAGAGCCACGTCTGTATTTCTGTTATGTAACGTGAATTTAGTTTAATTCATCAAAGTCAATTTAATGTTTTAGCTGCTTTTTTTATTTAACTCGTTTATTTTTATGTGTTTGTAGATGGTAAAATTTAGTCAGTCTTTACTCTAAGCAATAGATTAAAAGACAAACAACACATTTTTGCCCCTTACTTTGGTTTTTACAGTTTGTATTCCTACTTTACATTTTTTACATGTCCACACCGTCTATCCACGTTGACTCCAACTGAGCAACAACCGTCAAAAGATAAAATCACTAAGTGGTGTATTGTTTATTTTATTTTATCTTATTTTGTTTCAGCCAGCGTGCAGAACACGGCGGCGTGTCGCCTGTTGCTGCATCTACAAAGACACTTTGATGTTCCAGCTGCCTGAACGTCCTACGACTGAACATCTGCCACACGTGGACTTCATCATTGAGTCGCCCCACGTCCAAACTAACTTACATCAAACAAACATTGAAAAGTATAAAACCTTATTACAGCAGCCATCAGATATTTACTACTTTAAAACATAGCTGTGTATTGATTGTCTGACTAGACAGCAACACCGCTCTCCATTAGTACACCTCCTATCGATGACTCGTATATTACTCATATGAACCACGTTCTTCAGAAGATTTATGTTGGTCTGTTTCATCCTATAAAGAGACAGCAGCTTGAGATTTAAAAGATACAACCTTCTGTTTCAGTTGACTAAGACGGAGTAATTTATAGCCCAAATATCTTCATTTTCTTCTCCAAACATCTTTACTGCTGTTTTAACTGTGTACCTTCACTGCAGAAAAAATAAAGATTCAATAGACAAAAAGTGTGAGATGTGAAGCTGCCAGGATACCAGGAACTCTGCCAGAGCGCCGAGCATCACTGATCAGCGCACAGCATCATCCTCTTGTCCTACGTGACTCCCATACTCCGTCAGCAAAGAAAATAGTCTTCCCGTCTGGTGTGTTGGAGCTCGGCCCCTGTTGGCAAAAGCTTTATCTGAATTTCTGTTGTTGAATCCTCATCTCATCCAGCTGATTCTCCAGTGACCAGACAGCCAGTTAATTGGATGGGTTAACTTAAAACTCTCCTCTGGGCTGCCGTCTCTTCATCTGAGTCAATCAACTGTGGAATTGTGGAGAATGTGGGTCGGATTGTCTGCTACACCAAATCCAAATCTCTGTGGTACCTTTTCCAGCGCTGATGAGAAGGCCTGCTCTTTAAAGTCATATTCATTTGTCTCTTTAGACTATGTGAAATTTATGTTTTCACTTTTACAATGGTTAAATGTTTTCCAATAAAGGGCTGGGATTGGCTCCAGCAGACCTCCGTGACCCTGTAAAGGATTAAGCGGGTATAGAAAATGGATGGATGAATGACTCTTACCAAAAGATAAAGTGCTCATACATACGCACAGGACCCGACTATCCATCTGTGCAGTGCACACCGTGCACTAGTCAGTGCTGCTTGATTCAGTCATGAAAGGCCTGTTAAATAGAAGATATCTGGTGAACTTGTGAATTGGAGCTTGTTTTGGTTTCAAACTGCAAAAGTTACCCTGGAAACAGTGGCAGGAGACACAAACAGTAGAAGCCGCCCGTGTCACTGGCATCTCAGGAGGCAAAATTCACACAGAAATATTCAATTACATGTCATTTCGTGAACGCCAATATGCTCATATGAACAGACAACTTTAAAAATCCCCAGTGGCTAAACATGTTTGCCCTCAAAGACAATGCACGATATAGATGCAGCAGACTACAGGATGATAGAGAGTAATGATGAATGAAGAACACATCCATTTCATATATGCACCATAATTAAAGGCAGCAGCTATTAACAACAAGTCATATCCTATGTTACGATTCATGCCACCAAGGTAAAGTGGACGCTAAAACAAAAACCAAAAGAAGAGAGTAAAAATAGGAGAAAACAAGTTTAAGAATCTGGAACAAAACAGTCAGATCCCAAAGTTTGGGTCACTAGAGAAGATCTGAAGGTGAAAATCCAATAATGTTCTCTCAAATTTGAATTATGGTCTGTCTCCATTAGACATGAATGGCAGAAAACATTGAAGGGAGCCACTGGTCATCCTTGATGAGTGCGGGATCCGTAGAAAAGGGGGCAGGCAAGGGGTCGAGGTGTGTAGCCCACAGGGAGATCTTCACATCAGCTGAAGAACCCGGACATGGAACGACACGCTGCAGGAGCAGGCAGTCTGGTAATGACTCTGTAGTAATGACGCTGACGAGTAGCAGTTGTGGCAGCAGGAGAACTGATGCCCAGGCTCCACCCAGGAGGAAGGTCGCCAGACCTTGATCAACTATTACATTATATTTTCTTCTCTCCTCAATAGACATGAGGCCAAATTGATGTGCACAATCCTTTCAGAGATAAAGTGAACATACATCTATGTCCACTACATAAATCACTGTTAATTATTAACTCAAAGAACGATGATGTGCAAAAGCTGCTGGTGATGGAGGAGTATGATTTGTCTTATCCAACAACAGCCAGAGGCAGAGAACATCTAAAGAAAGATTAACATATATCAGCCTTCCTCACTGCTTTATTGCTTCACAGCTGTCAGAATTAGTGCTGGAGCTACAAAAGGTGTGATTTTGTTTTCATCAAATATGACTTTCTTGTGAAACTAAACTTTTATATATTCCTAGGGGAGTTGAAGTCTAAAAATTGGGAGATGAAACTCTTCAGAACTCTACAATTTTCTTTTTTGTTCAGAATGGTGTCTTGTACATTTCGTTGGTTTGTCCTGTAAAATGTCTCTAGCTCAAATAAAGTGTCTGTTACAAGCACATGTCCTTCACAGATTCCTTATCAGGTCAGCAAAAGAGGGTGTGGACCTTGAACAGTGTGACAGAGGAGAAGCACATGGAGGAAGCAGTGAGTGAGTAATGGTCCTTGTCAGCAGACAATCCATCCTGCCTGGTTTGTGTTGACATATTAAAGCATGGACTGTGGGGAGGCCATAAATACAGTGGCCAAATCCTGACCTCTGACTGCTGATTCTTGACCTTCTGGATTCCTGAAGGAAAGGGAAGCAAAAACAGAAGCATTGAACTGAGCAAACAGGAGTCTTCAAAGTGCAAAATCTAAGTCATTACAGTTTAAAGCCACTAAAAGATACTTCAGAACCAGATTTTCTTAAAGGTTTAATGCAGCTTGTGATGTTTTATGATTGTAGTTCTCAATATGTGATGACCCATAAATGTTTGGAAGAACTGCTCAAAATCGACATGCAGTGAAAATCTCCTGCAGACTAAAAAGAAAAGCACCAAAGTGAAAAACACCTGGTCAAAGAAATAAAAGCCATGGCACAGAGTTACTTTGTTCAAATCAGTTTTACTTCAGCTGCATTTTCAAGTCAAAAAACATATGAAACTGATTTGTGTCTGTGAAACATTTTCTGAAAAATAATTTTTGACTCTAAAACTGTGAGTTTTCACACTTTGATGCTTTTTATGTCTAGACATAAAAAAAAAGTCTGATAAAGGGCCATAGCTGCACTTGGACTGAAGAAAAACGACACTTATGTGCAGGTGCAGCCTGCAGACTGCTGTTTGAGCGAAAGGAACCTTTGAAGGGTTCATACGGTGGGTGTGCACTTCACAGGAATAATCCTGCAGTGTTTCAACCACCAGATATGCACACAAGAGTGAAGAAAACACATTGCACATAATGGCATTTCTAATATTCATAGCCATTTACAACATTCAGAAATGGTGCCAAGAACAAGATTACTTCATTTGGAAAGGACACTTGATTGGCTTTTTAACCACTTTGTTTATGACATGCCACTTCACATCGTGAATTCTAATGAAAAATGGCAGCTAGTAGCAGTGTGAGCACTAAGCCGGATTACAACAATAGGTTTCTCCTTCCAGGTGGTGTGAAATTGCATGATTCCCGCAATTCCCAGACTACAAGATTGAGGGTCCTGACACACCAAGCCAGCTGTGAAGACCTAGCCGAGTCTTGAATCATCGACAGCTGTTGCCCCACATCTTCCTACACTAGTTGCACTTGCACGTGCTGCAAACACAATATAAAATATCATCCTGATGCCCTTTGACCCAGGGACTCCGTCACCCTCAGAACTAATGTTTATTTGTGCAGTCTTTAAATAAAAAACCTTTATTTATGAGTGAATGTTTCATGTACATGTCAGAACCAAAATTATTTGCATTCATGTTCATTATTAGTGTAGAGAAATGTATCATTATTCAATTCAGTTTTATTTATACAGGATCTATTTCAACACAAGTTGTCTCCAGGATCTTTCCAGAGACCAGAACATGACCCCCAAGCAAGTATTACATAAACAAAGGTAGGTACAAACTCCTCCAGTGGGAGAAAAACCTTAAACCAAAATGGAAAAATTCCCTTTTAAGAGGGAAGAAACCTGGATCAGGACCTGGATCATAAGGGGGGACCCTCCTGCTGAAGACCAGCCGGGTAGAACAGGAAGTAGAGACACAGACACACCGTCAAAGGTACACAAGACAAAAAACATAAATATAACTATCTGTTAGTGTCAGAACTAAGAGTTCTATGTATATATGACTAATACATCTGATCTATTAACTTCATAATGTTAAAATTTAAAAACTTTAAACTTATTTTGATAGTATGGTCAAAGAAAGCAGCTCTAGAAATGTGTTTTATGTGTAAATTAAAGGGCAAATGCAGGTCTCAAAAATACCTCCAAGGTTTTTTCTTAGTAGTACTACATGCCACAGTAATGCTATCCAGAGTTACTAACTGACCACATAATTGAATTCTGAAGTGGTCAGGGTCAGAGACAACCCTATTCATGAAAGTCTTCATATCAGACATGTTTCTAGACCAACTAACCTCTTCTCAGCGACTCTTCTCAGCCCAGTAGTAGATGAGTATCATATACACAGCAATTAATGTTTATGCCATGATGCATAATAATATTATTTAATGGATGATATATAAAGTATTGGTCCAAGCATAGAACCCTGTGGAACATCGTGACTAACTCTGGTTTATATAGAAGACTCTTCTCTTCATTCACATGAACACACATGGACCATCATCCACATTTAAAACTGTGCATTTCACTGTCCTTATTATAATACAGTTCATCAATAACAATAAGACACGACAAGACAAGACAAGACAAGACAAGACAAGACAAGACAAGACAAGACAAGACAAGACAAGACAAGACAAGACAAGACAAGACAAGACAAGACAAGACAAGACAAGAAGGTGCTACTTGTAGGTGTGAATTGTGTAATTATGTGATTTAAATCTCTCTGTAGCACCTCAAAATATTTCTGTGCATCTGGTGCAACTGGTCAATTAGGTGCAACATGATTTTTTTTTAGCTTTATTAGAGGCTTTAAAGATTTTACATTGTATTCCTGAAAAAGCTAATTAAGCTGTGACTGTGAGCCAAATGAATACATGGTTCAGAGCTATGACTGGTTACAGTGCTGAAAGGATGCCTTGGGTCTTGTTTTAATGTTATTTCTTGATTAAAATAAATAATAAACTATTCTGACTTTGTGAAGCTCTCTTTCAAATTAAAAAGGCGACTTTTCTGGACTGAGTGTGATTCTTCCAAATTAGTGGAACACCATATTCTCTCCAGCTTTCTTGAAGCCTTCTTCAAAGTACACAGTTCTAAATGAAACCAGGGATCCAGCCTATGAGTCATTACCTTCTTCTTCAAGTGTACACATTAGGGTCATAACACTTCCAATAAGACAATCAGCAGTAAAGTCACAGTAGCTGTCTGTCACTGCATCAGCATAAAGCACTGAGGAAAACAGAACTCTTTTCTTAAATATAGCTACCACGTTCTCCGATAAGGAATCTCCCATAATAAAATCTCATCTCAATTAATATAACTTCAGTGGTTACCAAAATGGTCAGATAAGACTGGGAAGGACTAGGTTTGAATGAATACTTTAACCTGTTCACTTTCTGGAGCAAATGTCATAATAAGAGCAAGAGTATGAAGACTCACCCAAGGAAAAGAAATCGACTTTTACCAGCCAAAGGGTGGTCGGTCTGTCTGGATTATTTGGCAGATGTCAAGAAAAGTCTTTAAGAATTAAACTTTCACAAGCTCAGTTGGAAGTGCTTTCTTCTGTAAGACAAATCCAGACTCAAATGTCTCTTGGCCCCTGAGTTGAACCTGAAAACGAACTGTTTAAAGATGTACTTCCACGGCTCCTACAGTGTTTTATTACAAAGTCAGTCTGTAGAATTAATTCCATTCAGAATGAAGACTTCACTTACAAAAAACTCCTCAATACAGAGGGTTTCCTTGGAAACATACAACTTTTTCTTTCAGTGTCTGATGAAACTAAACACATGAAATGGAAATCATTTGAGATGTAAAAGCATCAATTTTTTGTTTAGTAACTTTGATTATGTTTTTTTCTTTTATAAAAATCTTCACCTGCCTTGCAAATGATGCAACCTGACACCAAATCAGGTATAAAAGGTAAAAGTACACATGTTGCATCAGGTCTCAGAGAGTCAATAGCAAATGAACCTTTTTAAGATGTATTTTTAATGAAGTCAAAATAAAACAGTGGACAAAGCTGATGAATAAGTGTAATTTGAATTCAACTGATGATCACAAAATGTGGGCAGTGACCAACAGAACAAGAAAACAAACCCCAGCACCTGAAGTGAGTTTCCTTTACACCGGTGGGCTTATATCTCTGCTGGCCGGGGTATTCCTTGGCTAATGCTCCTGGAGGTGGCCAGTGGGAATAATGTTTGCAAACATAAAACCTGGATCACTGTTGTGTGTTATATTTTTACTTCATGGACTATCCTCTGTACAGTCAAGGTTCATTGTATCGTCATTACTCCAAAAGGGCTATTTGCTTTAAGCCAGTGGAACCCAAATACTTCATTAAACAAATGGAAACAGATAAAAAAAATAAAAAAATAACTATTAAAAAACAAATAACTGTTTCTGCAGTCACCAGGCTGATGGAACGACAGGATGGAACGATGTTTTGAACCTTTTCTTCTGCATTTAGGTAGACCGTGTCTTAAACCTGAAGGCTATGTGAAAAATCCCTCCATAAAGGACCTGGACTTGTATCAATGATCTGACCTTGGACAGGTACTGAAGGTCAGCAAGACGTCATCTTCACAATGCCCTGTGGGTATTTTTTCAGTTTTACAGAAAGTAATACATGCCAACATAAAAAGCAAAAAGTAAAAACAGATTCAGTAAAACAATAATAAAACATTCTCGTAAAAGTGCTATCAACAATAAAATGTTTACCATAAATGTGCAAATGCCAGTGTGTTTTTTTACACCATGTCCACCTGGGGCTGATTACGGTATAACATGTTTGTACTGCTGCACCACTTCTACACCTGATCCTTCAACATGGCAGAGGAGACAGGAGTCAAAAGTTGTTGTTTTTTC
Organism: Xenentodon cancila; assembly: GCA_014839995.1. Lineage (NCBI taxonomy): Eukaryota > Metazoa > Chordata > Actinopteri > Beloniformes > Belonidae > Xenentodon > Xenentodon cancila. The sequence continues at coordinate 2,255,453 of CM026200.1, read as the reverse complement.
TTGTAATCAATACACATATCTTAGGTTTTCTCCTCGCTCATTAAAAAAATAAAACAGATGACTTACGCCAGTCCTAAAAATGACTCGGAGCAGGTCTTTATTCTGTGCTGAGGAGAAACAAAATAACAGAATCATCTGCACATTTGATGATGTGGCGCCTGGCATGATGGCTACAGTTATCTGCTCTAGAGGCTCCAGAACAGCCAGCCTTCTTAACAGTTCAGTTTCTTTAAATCACTGTCTCTGATGACTGCTTTCTACCCCAATAGATGACTGCAGATTAGATTGAACTCTCCACTTCAGACAGAAGATATACAACATCTTGCTGCATTGAAGGGCCTACGCTTCCCTAAGAAATTACGTCTACACTGTCCTTTCTTGGAGAGCCCTGCAATCAGTTTATCAACTTCTTATTTGAGAAAATCCAGAAGATTAGAAAAGCAGTCAGTGCATCAATATCAAGTCCAGGTACAGTGCTGTCTCAGTTTGGACTTTCTGGTACAGTACTTGACTGGTTGGGTCTTACCTAAAAGACAGGGACTGTTTTGTGTGAATAGATAACTTTACATCGGACTCGAAAAAAACAAAAAAAATTACATGTGGAGTTCCAAAAGGTTCTATCCTAGGACCCCTCCTTTTTAAAATCGACATGCTTCCACTAGCTCTGATAATAATAAACAACGAGATAAGTTTCCATAACTATGCAGATGACACACAACTTTACATTACAACATCACCAGATGACAATGAGCCCTTACAAGCATTGAGTAGATGCATAGATGTGATGGCCTAGAAAGAAACCTGCTCAAGGTGTCTCCCTCTTAAAAGAGTTTTTCCACTGTAGAGCTTAAGGTTTTTCTCCCACTTGGGGAGTTTTTACCTGCCGTTGTTTAATTAATACTTGCTCGGGGTCATGTTCTCGATCTCTGGAAAGATCCCAGAGACACCTTCTGTTGTAACAGACGCAATATAAATAAAATTTAATTGTACTGAATAGAATCAATCAATGAGTGGATGTGGCATAATTTTCTTCAGCTGAACAAAAACAACAAAATAAGTAACTGGTTTTGGACCAAAAGAAGAGTGTTTAAGAGTCAGCACACGTTTAGGTATTACAGCTACAAACCACTAATAAGGCCCAAAATCTGTGTGGCGTCATGAACTCAGAGCTGAACCTTCAGAGACACATTAAGACAATTACAAAGTTGGCCTTCTATAGCCTGAAGAACATCTCCAGGATCAAAGAATTAATGTCTCATCAGGACCGTGAAATACTTGTTTATGCGTTTATCTTCGGTTGAATTGATAACGGTACATTGATAACAATTTTTCACACGTCTGCTTAAAAAGTCAATCAAACAGCTACAACTGATCCAAACGGCTGCTTCCTGAGTTCTCACTAAAACAAAGAAAGTGGACCAAATCACTCCGGTTCTGAGGTCCTGACACTGGCTCCTTGTACCTCAGAGAATAGACTTTAAAATACTTCTGTTGGTTTATAAAAAAATTAAAAAAACTACATCAAAGTCTTGTTGTTGCCATGTCAACCATCCAGACCTCTCAGGTCTTCTGGTTCAGGTCTTCTGGTTCAGGTCTTCTGGTTCAGGTCTTCTGGTTCAGGTCTTCTGGTTCAGGTCTGCTCTGTTTCCCCAGAATCAGAACCAAACATGAAGAAGCAGCGTTCAGCTTTTATGCTCCACAGATCTGGAACAAACTTCCAGAAAACTGCAGGACTGTGAAACCCTCAGTTCCTTCAAATCAAAGATTTAAACTAATGTTTTTCAGCTGTCTTTGACTGAAATATTTAAACCATTCTGAATTTAAATTTAAACTATGTTAATTTTAATAGTACACTGTCACCCTAGTTTAAGTCTAACTAACTAAGTCTTTATTCTGCTACTGGTCGGGACAATCACGAAGGACGACTGCATCTACCAGAATCACAGTACTGCTGGAGGATTCTGCCTTAGCCAGCCGTAGGTTGCATCGTCAAGCTTAACACAGCGCACAGACGCATCCTCGGTCTACGGTGCTTGTTTGCACCTTGTTGTTTTGCAACAGAAGCAAAGCCAGTTCACCATCCTCCATTCGGGTGTGTTTACGTCCATTTTCTGCATGTAAGTTACTATAGCAACCATGTGGATTAGAGAATGTGAGCAAGGGCACACAGATCGAATCTGATCACTTGTAATATACAATGCAAACAGTCAGTCAAGAAGGTCTAATTTGATCGGGAATCTTAAAAATCATATTAACATAGCCAGAATTCATGCAATCACACCTACACATAGTAGGCACAGTTGAATATTCATTTAAACTGATCTGTTTTTGTTTTTGTTTTTCCTGTTGAACAAAACTAAATTATGTCTCAGGGGTTAGTGAGTGTAGTGACAAAGCAAGGCCTCCTATGCAGATATAAATACATCAGCGTCTGATGGTAATCTGTATCCAGAGCAATACAGTGTTTAGAAAGGAAGTTTCTAACTTTCAGTGAAGAGGAGCTGTTTGTTATTTTGGTTTCTGAAATCCTTCTCTTGACACTTCTCATAAAGAAGAGCAACGAGATCAAACAGGATTTTGCTTCTTGGCACAAAGTTATTCATTGCATAATGTTTGGTAACAGACAAGTAACTTTGGATCTCACAATCTTCAAAGTTTAACAGCAACAAGGTAGTTTTTAGTGTTTATTTGCCTCCAGTAGCTTTTTATTGTAAAAATGTATACACACAAAACGACATGCATTTCATTTTTCACAGTTTGACATCATAATAAGCATCATAGTGGACTGCAAATCCAGAAAACAGCAGATAAAATAACGCAGCAAGAACAGTCCACAAAACAGCTGTTTCCTGTTGGCCCTACAAGTGATAAACATGCCGGAGATCCACTCGTTTTTCCGCGGCGACTTACATAGTCAGTAAAATGAAGCATCTCCCATCACAGACGAGATAAGCTCAGACGGGCCGTCATTTACATCCCTGAGGTATTATTCCCGTTTCCGGTGGGTAACATGCAGCGGTTGTTTACTGGGATGTGCTTACACCTGATTCTTTTTTTTTTTTTTTTTTTTTTTACAGCATTTTTAAATAAAGTGCTGGTTGTATTATTATTGGCAAAAGGTTTTCAGACTTCTTTTTTTTTGGAGGGGGGGTGTCATCTTTTTGTATGCATCTTACAAAAGTGGATTTAAAAATCATGAGTCAACCTTCCATGCAAACCTCTTAAAGCCTTAGCAAGAAAATTGGAAATGCTCAAATATTTGTGATTAATACAAAAGATAAAAGTACTCGAGGATAAAAGCCCATTTTTACCTGCTGGCTCTTTTTCTTCTGTTGCTAAGAAACTTTGCTTTGAGCTGCTACCTGGTAATCTTCACAATCACTAAGCAACCACTCAGCACAATTTAAGGGTCTGATGTTTCCAAGCCCTCCGAGCTGCTGAGAGCAATTTGTTCTGTAAATGTGTTCACGTTTTAACAAAACTATACTACTGTGATTCAACTTATACAATTCTGTACATTACTGATCTAATGTGGCTATTATTTAAAGAAAGACAAAGATTTTAGATTTAAAACAGGACATAGTTCCTACCCTCCATTTTGCTTGAACCAATAAACCTTTTTACATAATTCTCATTATTCTGAGTTCATCATTTTACCATCTTTTTCTGATGGCCTCATTTGTGACTCAGACACTCCGACTTGAGTCAGTCAAACTGTGGAATCACTGCACAGTAACGTAGATAACAATAATTGACCATTTCCCCTTCCAGAATTAATGTAGAGGACAAAGGTGCAGATAGGACTCCCCACCTCCTGCTCTTCCTGCCCTCCAAACACCGTTGCTTTATCTCCTCTTCTCAGGTAAGTCTAGTGATTTGTGACAGATGCTGTTAGCACTGCACTAATGGCTTTGCTTCAGTTGTCGAACCCTGATTGAAGTTTGTACCGGAGAGGGCCGACATAAGGCTGGGCAGGCTTGCAGGTGTTGCACTCCAGACCAGCTGTTCACTGTTGTCAGGAGGATGTTTGTCCTTTTCTGGTGCGTCATCATCTTCCCAAACACCTGCTGTCCTGTCATAACCAAAGATATTGTTCTTAGTGTAGCTTTGATCTATTCATGATGCAGCAGACATCATTCTTAGTCAGTTTTTAGTGTTATAAATATGCAAAGAAACACGATACATGGCATTTACAAAGTTACCACGCCCTTTCACATCCAGAGTAAACACACATACCATTTTGTTGTAAGCAAATACAACCCCAAAAAACTAGGAAAGAGTATGCAGATAAAATAAAAGAAAAAAAGCACTGAGTTTACATTTATATATGAACCCGAGATTTTATGGTTTTGCTTGTCATCCTCACTTTCTTATGTTAATGTACATCTATTTTTTTCTACCTTAAGGCTGCAACATGCTGTATATTAAAAGAAAAAAAGCCGGTGTGGGATATTTTCTGCTTGTAGTACTGTGTAGTGTAGTTGCTGTAGTACTAAAGCAGCATCCATGAAAGTAAAGTAGAGTCTTTGAGGAGGAAACACGGGCAGAGGATCTGCGCTTTGCCACCGAATGTGTGAGAAAAATCCTTGAAATGTTTAAAATACTAAAATAATGCGCTGAAGATGCTCTCATACTGACAACAATGTGTTGAATGTAGTGAAGAGTGTAACATCAAACTCCTCCAAGCCCTCGCTCTATCATGGTGTTGGTTTTCTTTCCCTTTGTTTCTTGAGGTTTTTCGTTTTTCTTTGCATCCTGTCGTATTGCTTGTTGCTTTACTTTCTGTTTTAGTTTCAAAGTGTTGAGTTCTGGTTTGACTTCCTTGTTCCGGCCTCTCCTGATTGTTCCCACCTGTGTCTCCTCCGACCCTGGAAGTTTATACTGTCTACTGTATACTAAGAAGTGTTTTTGTTTTAAATGAAGGCCTTTTCCCCGCTACTCTGCCTCTAGGTGTCCTGTGTTTGGGTCCTCTCCACGCTTCATCATATTAAACTCTTTTACCTGTGAAAGATCTTCCACTCAGAGATATCTGATAAAATTAAACTTGGAAGCTTATAGGTCACAGCAGCTAACAAAGTTACATCATGGATCAGAAAAGTGTCAAAAATAATTTAAGTTCATACCTCAAAAATTAGAAAGTGCTGTTGAGGACCAATATATCTAATTAGGTGTGTCCCATAATCTAATCTATGAATGTGGCAAAGTCCTCAGCAGTGCGGTATTTCCATACTTTCTTTGTGATTCAAACAAATCTTTAAAAGTTTATTCAAAGCGTAAACGAACTAAAAAAAAAGTCCACGCATGAACATGGAACTGCTTTAACTTCTACTCAGCGATGACCTTCAAACCGCCTGCATCAGATCCTTTTCATTTGCTCAGTTATATTTATTTTTGTAAATGAACATCGACTTCAGCATCAAGAACTTTTTTTTCTCGCAACTTCTCTGCTTTGCTTGTAGCCTAGAAATCTGGACATACCGCTAGCATATTTGAATTTGCTTTACAGGTACATCTAACTCTCATCTGTTGGGGCTGATGAAACATGCCCAAGTCACAGGGAGCAAAGTAAATCAGTCTATCCTTGTAGCGAGACTCTCTGGGCAGGTTTAGGTCTGTGACAGAGCAGCGATGTTGTGATCTGGATGTAAACATCAAAGATGACTGTAGCTGAGGAACAGCGCTCATTCGACTCGGCTTTGGCATCCACGATTATAGACTTAGCATTTTCTTTGAAAACTGAACAGAAGCCGGCACTCAAATAATCTTTTTGCAAGGAAGACATATTTGCTGTCATATTTTCTAAATGCCGTGTCTATCTGATGGGAGAGAGATGCCAGCCTCAATACCGTCCCGCGCGTCGTCATGGCACCAACAAGAAAGACGCGAGCTTCACTGTCTCCCGAATACATGTCATTTGCTGTGTAATTAAAGCTGTAAAAACCTGTTGCTATGTAATTTGCACTTTTGTTAATTGAGTGCATCTTAATAAACCATTGCAAAGCTTTTATTGCAAAACATGTTGAATTATGTACCAGGATTAGAGAGTGTGCTACATTATTGATATGCACTGATCAGCCACTACATTTGATCATACTTGTTCCTCTGCATTGCAAATGAAGAACAACAAAATAACATTCCAGTGATCCTTTAAGGTTGGAGAAAAACAAAGAAAGAAAGTGGGTGGAATCTTGATGTCCACTTACAATTAAAGCAAATGATGCTATAACTATCTCTTAACAAGCATGAACACTGATATTGGGACAAAACAAGAAATGAGGAGCCATTAGTTTGGAAACAGATATTACACAGCCACAGATTTATTCTGTTTTTACTTTTTTGTTTCAGATCATCAAACAAATTTTAACATCAGACAAAGATATCCTGAGTAAATATGAAATGCAGTTTTTTTTATCTATTAAGAGAAAACAAATATTCAAACCAACTTCCTAAAACTTGTGCACATTAAAAGTAACAAACAGACTTTAAGAGGTGTGACATTGCACAAACTACCCATCTTTTTTCCTAACTTACATCTAAAATGTATAAAACTCTAATTACTTGGAATCCAGCCTTGTAAAATAAACCTTAGTTTTCATGAGTTTACAGTCAGTTGTAATTAAAAAATAAAAAAGTGTTGACTGCTTGCACAAAGACATGTAGAGCAGCAATCAAAGTGCAGTTATTAAGGAGGACACCGCTGTGAAGGATGTGACAAACGTCCAGGGTTCAAACTGGCGCTGGATCTGACAAGATGAAGCTCGACGTTTGCAAGTCTGGAGAGAAAGCTGTCACAGGTAAAGCTGAGGCAGGTATCATCAGTCAACACCACAATCTTCACGGTGCTGAGAGCTAGTCCGTCGATCCTTATTAGACTTTTTTTTTTAACAGTATCTTGTAGATGATGACGATGATTGATGAAATTCAAAACAGCAGCTCAAAGGTCATGCAGAACACCACAGCTTTTGTAGTCAGAGTTCATCAACAAAGCATTACAGAACAAAGCTGACAGCATGTGAGCCTCAAACACAACAGCAGCAGGACAACTTGTCCTCTCAGAGACCTACACAAAGCTGCTTAAAGAATCCACGACAAAATCAGCGTGACAGCCGGGTGGTTGCTAAAGTCCAACATCTACACTGGTGTCTGACATTACAGGCTCAAACCATCCAACAATCGTCATCATTAAAAAAAAAATCAACATTTCATAAAAGTATAGCCTCCATCATCTCATGGAGAAGATCAGATCAGCAAGATTCCCAGGTTTTCCTGCGACGAAGAACTCCAAATGCTAACCTGTAATCAGCATGTAGGAACACGGTGGAAAGAAAAGAAGACTGTATCTGCCGTGGACCACAGAGGCTCGGTTCTGTTCTGGAGCTGGTTTGCTGCTTCTGGTTCCGGGTGTCTTGAATCTGTGCAGCTACAACATAAATCTGAAGACCATTGAGACCTGTGGAGACAAATGTGGCGCCCAGTGTCAGAAACCTTGGTCTCAGTCGCAGGTCACGGGTCCGCCAACAGGATAATGACCCAAATTATCCCGACCCAAACCCCCTAAAAACAACTAAAAACATCGTCACGTTGACGTTTTCTGTTACCAGTTTGGGTTTTTCTTTCTTTAAATGAAAGGTACAAACATATTTGTTCTCTGGTGAACATCTCTGCACTCGCTCCCCTTTCTAACCTTACTTGTCATTGATTAATAAGACTTATCAATTAATACCTATGCAGTTAATACTTTGGCATGTTTCCATTTTATGAAACCTATTCAGTACTATAAAATTGCGATGAGACTTCATCATAAATAACTCTACAATCTTGATCAGCCTCTCTGTGTCTCTCTCCTGTCGGTCTTGACTCCGTTTGTGTCTAGATGCGATCAAGGACAGTGGACTGATTAATACTGAGGGTATTAATCATTTCCATTAATTATGAGAAAACAAGTCAGTGAATAAGCCAAGTTTTTTTTTATCTCTAATTAACAGATTTAGTCACAGATTTGTTAAAATTATTTATCAAAATAGGGGAATTCCTGCTTCAATAATTGCGAGAGATTCTCCTGTTGGAGTTAAAACCAACAGCAATTATGACTTACTTCCCTTTTGAGAGTGAGTTTATCCACGAGGCCTCTGTAGACCAGCAGCTTTAGTTTCTGTGCAGCTGAGTGAAACGTTCAGAAATCATGACTGAATTGTTATTTACATGGAATTCCAAAGAAACGGACAATGACAGCGACGTCCGCAGTCACCAATGTCCGAAAACATGGACTAGATTTTAAGTGATGCAAAGATTCCCTTTCTGGAAAACTGGAATGAGGGATTCCACTTATGCTCATGATTTATGGTGAAGTAGGTAAAAAAAAAACTACAGTTTTTGATTGTTATCTATTCATAAGTATCCATTAAGTACTTTGTACTGCATTTTATTGTGAATAAAGTTTGATTTGATTTGTGAAACCAGTAAAAGTTTCCTTTTCAGGCAGACTCGCACGGAGCATGTCGGGTCGGCAGTCGGCATGTGGATGTGTTTGACTCTGAACAACCGCCCACTTTGTTTTTCTTGTTTCTGGTTTTCTTGTGGCTGCATCCACGTACCGTGCGTGTGACATCACACAGCGAGTCCAGACCTCAGGAGGTCCTGCCGAGTGCCGAGCATGTTAAAGTAATTATAGGAGATGTGGAGTTCATAGTTCAAACGCTGCCGTGAGTGAGCACCAAGCAGTCCCATCTGGGAAACCGAGACTGACATGGAGTGCTTTTGGTCACATGACGTGAAGTGGCGGTAGGTTACGATGTCCTGGGCTGTCCAAACGTAGACAGCACATGGCTGCACTTAAAGAAGCCATTTGTAATACATTATTTATCGAACGCTGGGTTAACAGCCTAAAATACATCCCTGTTGTCTCATAGCAGCGGCAGGTTTCTGCAGCTGCCGCCGCAGTGATTAAAACTACTTTAGACATGAACTTGTCACTCTTATCAGCTACAGTAAGTTAAATACTGAAGTCAACTAACCTGCAGCCCCGGGACGTGTTAATGTTTCACCGCTTCGCTGAAGCATCTCACCATCAACAGCTCAAACATCTTACCTGATGAGAAACTGGACTGTCCACATGACGCACGCGGGGGCATCAATCAACCGGCCTGCGACACGCGGGTTGACAGCGGGAGCTGTCAGCCCATGTACAACATTCACACAACAAGAGGAAAACTTCAACAGTGTTGGTGACGTCACAGGGGTTTCGTCCAGTTCTTCTTCTACAGCCTGGTCTTTGTGTGTTTTTCTTTCAAAACAAGTCGTGTTCTCTTTTAATGCAAGAACGCGGCTTGTTGCTGAGTCATTTGTGTCGCTGCTGGATTTTTGAATAATGGACACCGTTTCCCACACCGCCCTGAGCTTCATTACCACTCAAAAAAAAGACTTTCAGTTATATTCTCGGTTGGGACGCCCGCTGTGCAGGATCAGTCATCGGTATACTTCCATATATAAGGAAACGATACGTGCACCATGACTGCACAGAGAAGGTTGATCCTTACTCACATTTGCACATTCGTTGTTTACTGTCTTCTGAACTGAGCCGGTTAAACGGGCCTCGGCCACTCTGCACCTTTTACCTGGAACATGTTACAGAAGGACTGGAAACCAACTGAGATCATTTCACTAAGTGCTTTTAAATCCAAACGGAGAGTTCTGAAGCCAACTCCACTCATTGCTCCTGGTTTTCATGATCTGCTTGTAAATCTAATCTTGTCATTTTATTTGTCTTTGCATGCGTTTTAACTGCCCAGTTTAGTAGCTGTGTTTTGTACTTGCTGCTGCCTATCCCGGCCAGGACTCCCTTGAAAAAGAGATTCTTAATCTCAGTGGGATTTTCCTGCCTAAATATAGTTTAAATTTAGAAGAAAGAAAAATGTGTGACTGCCCCTAATACGACAGCTGCCAGTCATGGCGGCACCGGGCTCTGTAGAGACATGGTTTTATTCGTGGCTGCTCTGACTGCTTGAGTTTCCACACGTTTAACAGGAAATGTTGAGAGTCGGATTCAGATTCAGAAACAGTTTATGTGAAAATGCAAGTGTGCATTTCTTCCACAGACTCGCGCACGTTTTTGATTTTTGTATGTATTTCTTATACAAGTGAAATTTAAACATAAAAGTTCAAGTGTTTATTGTGCACATTATCACACTGTGTTCTCACATCAACGACTCAAACTGGGAGTAGGGAGCGGTCACACTCGTGTACTTGTATGCACATCTTGTCATGCACATGTCGGACTGTCTGAAGTATTTTCCTGCACTGCTGTGCCTCCAACAGATGGCCATTACCATGTTGATGCCCGGTTCAGGTCCAGGAGTTTTCTATATAACACTGCAATAATCCATCAAAACTGTCCTTAACATTTACCATCAAACACTGTAAATCTTCTTCCTAGAACAGTAAAAAATATGTGTTTTAGGAGCTCTCCTGTTTCAGAAAACATAGTTTGAGTGAGTTTAAGGCTTCTGCTTCAGAAAAGCACTTTTATCAGCCTCAACATTGTTAGGAAAGTTTTATCCCCAAAATGGAAGTGAGGGGACCGAGGCCTCTTTGATCTGATGGGTGCACAGAAGTCAGAGACGTCTGAGAAGCAATTAGCTTTGGCAGAATGGAACAGAGAGAAGAGAACGCCAGATGAGAGGACAGAGAAACAGAAAATAGGACAACAGGAAGTAAGCATTTTTCCAGCCCTGAATGTGTCACAGAAGCAGTTTGCAGTTTCCCTCGTACCCGCACATCCAAACAACGCAAACACAAAGCTGCACCCAAAGTCCACTGAAATAACATCTGTGGACATGAGTCTGCTCGTCTTGTAGGGAGAAAAGAGGGGCGGCGGTGGTCAACCATGATTCTCAACACGCCCCCCAAAATTGTTCCTTTAAGGAAAGCTTTGGCAGGAAAACCGTGGGCGGCTGACCATGGCACAGATGGTGTTGCACACACATACCTGCCTAAAGAAAACACACCTCAGACAATACCTCAAATCCAACCTGTACTCTTCTGAAATCAGTTTTCAGGAATTAGTCAGAATCAGAATCAGCTTTATTCACAAGGACGATGAAACATTCAAGGAATTCTCTGCCTCCAGTTGTTGTTTCTCCAGTTAACAAAATAGGAAATATTCAATCACTAAAAAGTTCCAGAGTTCTTTTTTCTGGTCTGGACTCCTGGTCTAGAGGACTCTGTTAGTCCTGGTCTGTGGGGCTCTGTTGGTCCTGGTCTGGAAGGCTCTGTTGGTCCTGGTCTGGAGGTCTCTGTTGGTCCTGGTCTGGGGGACTCTGTTGGTCCTGGTCTGGAGGTCTCTGTTAGTCCTGGTCTGGGCGACTCTGTTAGTCCTGGTCTGGGGTACTTTGTTGGTCCTGGTCTGGGGTACTCTGTTAGTCCTGGTCTGGGGGGCTCTGTTGGTCCTGGTCTGGAGGACTCTGTTAGTCCTGGTCTGTGGGGCTCTGTTGGTCCTGGTCTGGGGGGGCTCTGTTGGTCCTGGTCTGGAGGACTCTGTTAGTCCTGGTCTGTGGGGCTCTGTTGGTCCTGGTCTGGGGGGCTCTGTTGGTCCTGGTCTGGAGGACTCTGTTAGTCCTGGTCTGTGGGGCTCTGTTGGTCCTGGTCTGTGGGGCTCTGTTGGTCCTGGTCTGGGGGGCTCTGTTGGTCCTGGTCTGGAGGACTCTGTTAGTCCTGGTCTGTGGGGCTCTGTTGGTCCTGGTCTGGGGTACTCTGTTGGTCCTGGTCTGTGGGGCTCTGTTGGTCCTGGTCTGGGGTACTCTGTTGGTCCTGGTCTGGGGGGCTCTGTTAGTCCTGGTCTGTGGGGCTCTGTTGGTCCTGGTCTGGAGGACTCTGTTAGTCCTGGTCTGTGGGGCTCTGTTGGTCCTGGTCTGTGGGGCTCTGTTGGTCCTGGTCTGTGGGGCTCTGTTAGACCTGGTCTGTGGGGCTCTGTTGGTCCTGGTCTGTGGGGCTCTGTTGGTCCTGGTCTGTGGGGCTTTGTTGGTCCTGGTCTGTGGGGCTCTGTTGGTCCTGGTCTGTGGGGCTCTGTTAGACCTGGTCTGTGGGGCTCTGTTGGTCCTGGTCTGTGGGGCTCTGTTGGTCCTGGTCTGTGGGGCTCTGTTGGTCCTGGTCTGTGGGGCTTTGTTGGTCCTGGTCTGGGGGGCTCTGTTGGTCCTGGTCTGGAGGACTCTGTTAGTCCTGGTCTATGGGGCTCTGTTGGTCCTGGTCTGGAGGACTCTGTTAGACCTGGTCTGTGGGGCTCTGTTGGTCCTGGTCTGTGGGGCTCTGTTGGTCCTGGTCTGGAGGACTCTGAACCCTGTTTTCCTTTGAAGCCTAAATTAGCTGATGTGTTTCTCTGCGAGGGCAGCACGGTGGCTTAGTGGTTAGCACTGTTGCCTCACAGCAAGAAGGTTCCCGGTTCAATTCCCGGCCCGGTGGGTCTTTCTGTGTGGAGTTTGCATGTTCTCCCCGTGCTTGCGTGGGTTCCCTCCGGGTACTCCGGCTTCCTCCCACAGTCCAAAAACATGCAGGGTAGGTTAATTGATCATTCTAAAATTCTCCCTAGGTGTGGATGTGTGTGTGATTGGTTGTTTGTATGTGGCCCTGGATAGACTGGCAACCTGTCCAGGGTGTACCCCTGCCTTTCGCCTGATATGCGTCGGGATAGGCTCCGACAGACCCCCGTGACCCGGAAACGGATAAAGCGGGTATAGATAATGGATGGATGCATGGTTTCTCTGCGATATAACTGTGGAGGTTAATCACACATGTTAAATGTTTGTTATCAGGGAGGCAGCTCCATAAAGTAAAAGTTAAAATGTCGTAGTGTAAATGACATTATGGTTTGACCAAACTAAATCCAGGTTGAACATGAAGCCTGGTGGAGCCTTTTGTTCTCAGAGTTCCAACAGAAGGGATGGGATGCAGAAGATGTATACTTTTCCTAGTTGGTACTTTAATTTCAACAGAATATCCGGTCAAATTAAATGAGGCTTGACTCTGAGTCGTGTTTTCCCCTTTTAGATTTGAACTGTTGTTGCTGCAATATCACTCATCATGCTGTTAATAATGCATTCCAATTAAAAATAAAAAGCAAAAGCAATCATTGTCTCAGAGGAAAACATCAGCAAGAAAAATACATTTGCAGTTGTCTGATACAATAATAATGTCCACATAAGGTTGTTCTCCATGATGTGCAGTAACCTCGTTTATAAAGGCTGATTGTTTGTGATTTAAATGTTCTCTGGAAATGTCGTAAGTGCACGGGGACGCGCTGTTTCCCTCTAAGTTTCAGGTGGCATGAATGGATGTGCATGTGTGTGGGAGTGAGTGGATGCAGCTAAAAAAGGAGTTAAACTATGAAATAAAGTCACCGCTGAGCCTAAATGAAATTAAGCACAGAACTACGGGGCGTGGTTTCCACTGAGCTACCTTGGGGTCTCTCAGCCTTGGTCCGCGGTCCGAGTGTGGGAATGATCCTCCGATCAGCGTACGGTACTGCAGTGTGACAGACCCAACAGACTAATGAGAAGCAGGTCAGCGAAACGCTGTCAGTGATGCCTCAAAAGCTCAGAAAACCATCAGACACATTTCTCATTGTGTTACAGTTTTTTCCTCTACTTTGAAATCCAGCCACTTAATCATATCCCCTTCCAGGCTGTAATCCATTCCTGAGGAATATGCTCATTTCAACAAAACTGACACAAGTGGTGCTGCTGTTGCATGTGCCAGTCTCCCTCACAGCCTCCCTCTCGGGATTATGTGGGGTTTTACTTTATGGTTTCGGTGTTCTAAATCTCATAATACTTGATGCTCTATAAAACTCCCTAAGAATGGTTTTAGCATTTTGAATTTCTAGGTTCTGAGCTGATCCCTTGCTGTTTCACATGTCCTCAGCTGATTGTTCGCAGAGCACATTTGAGCTTTGGCATCTCTTCCATGATCAATAATTAAAGCTCTATAAGGTCTTTGCTGGTTAATATTCAGATCTGCATCTTGCACATGTCTCCAGGGAAGAAAGGCTCCCCACCCCCACTCCTCCACTCCAAGTCTATTCTTGTGCAACTTCATAAGCTCTCGTTTTCAGCAGATGTAATATGAGCATGCATGCACAAAACAAACAAACAACTACACAGTGTGTGATGGCAGCATGTGCAGGCTTGCATGCAAAATCACTCTTGATTACTCTTCCTTATCTTTGCATGTTCTCCTTCGTCTGCTACAGCTTCACCTTCAGGGAAGAGCTGCAGGTCTAACGAGTCAAAATGCGTTTAAGATACAGTGTCTGAATAAAAAGCAGATCAACTGCGTAACTCCCCCTGGTTTTCCATGTGTGGAGGAGTCACACTTTAAGATATTTTGCAAAGTAATACCATGGTGTGTGAGTGTGTTTAAGCGTGTGTGCTTGTTTGTCCATATGTGTGATGGACGGGCGACCTGTCCAGGTGTACCTGCCCTTCACCTAGTGGGAGCTGGGATGGATTCCTGTAGATCCCTGTGGCCCTGAATGGGAATAAGGGAGTGCAGATAATGGGTGGATAGATTACTCTGTGTATGAATGATATTGTATCTCAGCTTTTTACACGCACTTACAGCTAAATTAGCATTTTATTGATGTTTTTGTTTATCTGCTTCTTAGCAGCTTCCAAAGCTTCCCCATGTTTCTGTAACACTTCATTCACAACAATGAGCTCCAACACCAACACAAACAGTGTCCACCCTAAAATGTGTCTGCCAAATCCTCCATCACGTCCCACTGGCATTGTTTTTAAAACTTTAGTCAGTTTCACCAGAAATGAGAACCAGGTTTGGTTGTGCCTGCAGCACTAACAGCGCGTTAAATCAGCACAGCTGAACACGAACAGCGTCACGTGTCCACTGAATATGGACATTGTGATGGAGCTGGTAAGACACTGTCAAGGTCATTGTGAAGCACACTGCAGTAAGGAGTTGAAGGTCCACGTTGGCTTAGAGTGAGGCAAGAGCAGCATCTCTGTAGGGAAATCACAGATAACAACTTTTTAAAAATACTGCGTGTGTGTAACTGCAGCAGTTTCTGCTGTAAACAGATGTCTTTTGCAGTGTTTCCCAACCCTGCTTGTCAGGAAGCTCCTCTACATAACAATGTCCTGATGAAGAAGATCTTAACTAAAGTTGTTTGTACTTTTGTCATGATTTTTGCTGCCATTTCATCCTTCGTATTCATTACCGCGTCAAGCTTGCATGACTTTGAAAAAAGACATTAACACCTGCACAAATAGGACAAATTAAATCTTTGAACACACACGTTGTTTAGTGAGCGTACAAGAAGAACCTGCTGGCTTGAAGGTTTTAAAGTCCTGCATCCATCCACTTAGACTCGAGAGCTGAAACTCAGCTGTACGTGCACCCGCAGAGCAAACAGATCAGAAAACACATCAGGTGTCTGGGGATCAGGGATCAGGTGGGATCAACTGGGCAGTCTTTGGATTCTCATGTGAACTAAACCAGTCGAAAGCATCAAATGACACCAGCTTCCACTAGTTTTAGTTGATGACGAGTCAAAGTACATCGATTTTCTTTTCTTCATATATACATAATTATGACTCTTCACTATCTACTTGTGCAGCTATCAACGTGGCCACCACAGCCAGCGGGCATTCCCAAGTCCTTTTTTACATTTGCTTTTTTAAGTCATCCCTCAGGCTGTAAGAGCAACGGATGAAGCTTCAGTTCCGGCGACGCACTGGTTGAGAGCAGATTTGAGGCGTGTTTTTCTTCACACTGGGCACCACCATGTTGCCTGGGAAGCCAACAGCAACACGTGTGTCATCAGTTGATCTGTGGCCACCTTTTCTTCCTGCCGTCTATATCTGCAGAGAAAATTCCTTTTCACTTGTTTCTGTGGTGAAATCAAATTCATCATTGGTGCTGAGCTCCACCTGTAGGTGTGGAGGTGAAGTCACTTTGACGACACCGTCCAATATTTAGGATTGGCCTCTATCTTCATTTCTCCTCCGTCCTAACTTAGTCGCTTCTCCCGAAATCTCCACTGAAGCTCCGTCAGCTACTTGCATCAACGTTGTTGTGTGACATAGTACCTTAAAGCAACACACGAACAGCCAACATGAAAGTCTAGATTTACTTTGGCGGTTTTTCTGAGAGCAGGGAGACGGCGGGAGCTAGTCGACTCTTCCTACAAATTAAATTAAAACTAATACTTGAAGGGAAAGTAATAAAATGATGGAGTAATATTTTTACCAAAAGTAATTAAAGAAAACACTCGACAAATGAAGCACACAAAAAAAGAAGAAAGAGAGATTTAAGAGAAATGCCAAGACAGCAGATAAAGATAAGAATAATGAAGAGCTAAATAATAATATGAGTCGATAAATCTCTAAGCACTGAGACGACAGGAGCAAATAAGCAAGATTCAGGCAATCGTTAGTCGGGCCGCCTGCGAGGTGTGTAAGCTTCTGTTTACTTAATAACAGGTCCAATAATTGCATGAGTTTAATGTTACTGATGAGGAGGATTTTAAACACTTGAAATCATTAGGTTGATATGTTTTTGTGTAAGTGGTGTGTAAGTACAATCGTTTTACTAATTGAAATAATAACTTAGACTGTGGATTATTTATTCATGCCAGTTTATATCAATGCGATGTCCTGAAAGTGGCATGACGCTGTGAATAGTAACACAGTATTTCTCTCGGTATTCCAGTTCTCAGGACTTCGTTTGACTGGATCAAACCCAGTTTTTTTCTAAACACAGACCTCGTGCCTCGTGTCTGCTGTTGCACATCGTCTTCCTTCTGATAACAAGCCATTTTTAAAACGTTCATGATGGCGTACTTCTAAAGATGACTGGCGTGCAGGTATGCAGTACATACTGTTTACCACATCGTGGTACATGTTCTTTGAAAACACACTCGGACCAGTCACAATGTGTTTTTGTGACATTTACGATACCAAAGACATCGTAAATGCCACTGAAATTAGTTTTTTACCAACTCTCTAAGTTTGAACAATTTCCTGGCAAAAAGAAGTTTAAAAAAAATGGAAACCTGAACCACCAAAGAGAGAATTATAAAAATGTATTCCTTATGTTTGGAAATTCACAAGTGAGCAAACCACAAGACTGTGGCTGTAAAACTGGATTTGAAGAGTAAAGTATTTACCATCAGAATATGTAATACCTGCAGATGCAGATCTATCATGCCATGTGGCAACACTTGTTCTCTTCCTGCTATTCAGCAGTGAATTTATTATGTTTTCACTCGTGTAGTACTGTAGTGTAATATCATCAGAACTGTGAGTGGATGCGTCCCGCGGAGAGACTCTCCTACTGGGATCTGATTTTAGAGGATATGTTTCCCATTTGCCTCTCACATGTGGTAATGCAGTAGTGAAATCTGAACAGCGCTGGTGGAACTCGCAGAACGCTCTGGCATCACGACTTCCACAACAGGAGCACAGCTTCCTGCAAGTGTTCATGTAAAGCTGGGTTTCCAACAAGTTTCCA
Source organism: Xenentodon cancila (assembly GCA_014839995.1). Taxonomy (NCBI): domain Eukaryota; kingdom Metazoa; phylum Chordata; class Actinopteri; order Beloniformes; family Belonidae; genus Xenentodon; species Xenentodon cancila. Next base: position 2,237,936 of record CM026200.1, on the reverse strand, counting down.
ACCATGGAAATAGAAGCCTTTGAGTTTTTGTGGAAGCAGGAAGAAATGAACCTTTGTATGTTCATGAGAGTGCAAGAAGTTGGAAACCAGAGAAAACATCTTGTCCTCTCTCTTGGTTAAGAAGAATTGCAAACTTTATCTCAAAGTTTTGAGATTTGCCCTAAAAAGAATCACAGAAAAAAAAGGCTTAAATTGTTCTTTTAGTTTGAAAATGTGCATGTTTTTTTCTCTCTGTTTTTATCAACTGTAAAGAACTGGAGAGAACAAAGACCTGGAGGCAGAACCTTCAGGGCCAGTTTCAGGAGCCTGTCCTATGGAACCAGTTCCTAGTGGGTTTTGGGGTGCAGAAATCCTCTCCATCTATTTTAACACTGCGATTGAAATGTGTCTTTTTGATGAATGCAACAGTTAGGAGTTTTTGTTTTTCACTCGTTTCAGTTATTAATGGACTAGTCTCTGTTTGTTGGTCTGCTTCCTGTCCTCTCACTTCTCCAAATTGCCCGTTTTGATGATTCTGGTTCTGGTTTCCTCCTTTATTGTTGTGTTCTTCGTCTCCACCGTGTGTATGTGCAGAACGAGCGATCAAATCAACAAAAAGATTTGGTGCAACCTCTTGGGCCTACTAGGCTATTTATTTATCCATCCATTATCTATACCCGCTTAATCCATCTCCGGGTCACGGGGGTCTGTCGGAGCCTATCCCGATGCATAGTAGGTGAAAGGCAGGGGTCCACCTGGACAGGTCGCCAGTCCATCGCAGGGCCACATACAAGACAAACAACCAATCACGCTCACATTCACACCTACGGGCAATTTAGACGTATCAATTAACGTGCATGTTTTTGGACCGTGGGAGGAAGCCGGAGTACCCGGAGGGAACCCACGCAAGCACGGGGAGAACATGCAAACTCCACACAGAAAGACTCACTGGGCTGGAAATCGTACCAGGAACCTTCTTGCTATGAGGCAACAGTGCCGACCACTAAGCCACCGTGCTGCATATTTATTTATGTATTTATTGAATTGACTTTACATGGGTTTGAGTTTATATATAGTTATATCCTGAGTGCAATAAATTGAATTTGAATATAACTGGACAATAAGAGGACAGGTTTGGACTATCTTTAACTGGACCTGGACTGGACTGGACCTGTTTACGTTCTGTGTAAAGTCTCATGACCAGACTTTTATAAGGAGCTACACAAATAAAGTGAAATTAACTACTAAGTACTGTAGAATTTTAAGTTGTGTTTAACAGCAGCATAAAATGTTAATTGAGACAGTGAAATAAAGAAAAAAGTTATAATCTGTCCATCTTGCCTTTATTATTAGATTTCTCGTTTAGATCACAATTCCTGGTAGGAATCAGCTCCTCGGAGCCCTGAGCTCTCTGGACCGACCTCCAGCCAGCCTTCCATCCGTCGACAAAGTTCTCAGTTGTTCCTGAACGCACCGTTGGCAGCAACGGCTTCTACTTGCAGACAAATGTGGCCCACATGAGCAAAAAGTATTTCCATGAATACGTGCAACAGCAGTGACAGTGAGATCCATGTTTATTGCAGCTGATAAGCAAATGAGGAATCATGAGGCGGTTTTTGACGGGTGTATGAAACCACCGCAGCAGGCTGTTGCCTCAGTCGTCCTACCTGCAGTTTTCTCCACGTGAGCCAGCGCAGCGTGTCACTCAAGGCTACGCTGTGTCTGAAAGAGGGATCCGCCATCCCTGATCAAACTTCAGAGTAAGAAAAAAAACATTCACATGCAGATTCATTGTCCACAGAAATCTGCTCTCAGGCAGTTTATAAAATAATATAGTGGCCCATTGCATGATGGGGTGCAGTTTGTGAGATACACTGGTCAGTTGCATGCTGAAGAAAAGGTCCACATGAGCAGGATCAGAGGTGCAGAGCAGATGATTCCAGCCGACTGAACAGAAGATCGAGTGTTTTGCTCACTTTGCCTGCAGACAGACACTTACGGACGTCTGTTTCAGAAAAGACGTTCAAAAAACTCTGGGTCAAAACACTAATTCAGAGTCAACAAACCCTAAGCTTCCGTTTTCAGATCGGGGGTTTAGAGTTTGTTGACTCTCTGACGCTCAGTTACTGTGAGTCAACATGACGACGCCAAGTAAACAGAGCCCGTCCGCCATCCGTTCACCATTAGAATTAGAGCTGTTATTGCCATATGCAGCGATGTTGAGCACATCTTTCCAAGGAAACGTAGCATGTCTGTGGAAAAGTAACGAAAGAAAAAGAACAGCGATGACACGGGAGAAACTACAGAGCCAGTGAATGTGAAATTTAAATATTTCATAACTGTTTTATTGCAGTGGAGGTGCAGTATACCTGAAATGAACCTTTCATGCAGGTGAAGATCTGCCTTCGATGCATCCAATCACCCTGAGAAATCCTGCAGGAAAATGTCTTTACTCACTGAGGTGGAAGCAGGAAGCTGTTAGAAAACATTTAATGTAACTCAGTCATGATATCCATTTCTGAATCCTAGGAATTACCCAAAAGCTTGTGAAAATGTGTTCTTACAGGTTTGTGGCTATAGGAAATAGTTACCTTTCTCATTTGAAAAGCAAAAGAAAAAATCGGAACCACTCAAGCGCCAGGGCCACTTCCTCCCAGCTCCACACGTTGCTCCCTCTCTGACAAGCTCAGCTCAACATCGCTGTCATTTTGAAGAAAATTTACATTAGCAAATATATAAATAACTAATAAAATGAAATAAAATCAACCCAAATGAGTTTCCACTGCAGGGTGCCTGGGCTCCCTCTCTCACAGATAAGGTGAGAAGTTCAGTCATCCGGGAGAGGCTGTTCCCCCTCGACCGGAGTCTGGAGACCTGGAAGTTGATGGATGGAAACCCAAAGTATTTGGTGTGATGTGAGGGCAGGATAGTGGACATTTGTGATCTGAGAGTGGTAGTATCTACGTAGATGTGCAGAAAAATGTAGGTGGGGGTATGCCAAAACTACTGATCTGGTTCCTCAATACACAATTATGATGCAGTTCTAACCAGTGCAGCCTTGTCAATTAAAATTAACGTGTAATTGTTCATAAATTGATTACCTGATGAAATTAAAGCCGTTTCTGCTTCATGAAGGGGAGGAAGTGGAGAGAAGCCCTGGTTTTGGGGAACAAAAACTGCTCTTGACCAGATTATGTTCACAGACTAAGTTGCCATGGTGACAGTGTCTAAGCATTAATTACATAGTCAGAGAAAGCAGTTATTTTTAAAGCAAGATACTAAAATACATGAAGACAAAAACAATTATTAACAATAAAAGCTGGAGTTTTAACCATCCCAGCCAGTTTTTCTCCAGACGTTCGGAAGTGAGAGGCTGGTCCTCAGCTTTAAGACTTCCATGAGACGGTTTTTAAACAAAACCTCAGGCCTGAGTGGGTTAAAGTCCCGCACTGTTTACGCATCAGTTTGGTGCTAAACATGTCGTTATTAGAATCTAGAAAAATGCTAAATACTCAGTGCTGTTGATGGGTGAATTTGAGAAATCTGCAAAGAAATGATTTTAATTAGGTAATTTCTGTAACATACGTTAACACCTAAATCAGATTCTGCTCCGTGGTGGAAAAACCGCATCTCAGACTGATGTAAAAAGCTGTAAATCAACCTGCTACTTCCTGTATCTGCTTCATATTTCAGGCCTAAAAGCTGTTTTTTTTTTCTTGTAGGCTTTTCTATCTTTGATTAGTATATGAAGTACATGTGCAAGTTTCTGTACTCATTATGGGTTTTTATTTGAGGCTTAAGAGTGTGTTGGTTGTGCACAAGTGATGTCACATAAATCTCTTCTTGAGGAATTTAATTACTATTTAAGTTATATCTGATGTTGAGGGGTATAACAACATAGAACCACAAACTTGAAGAGACCTGAAGAACAGTTGAAGGCACAATGCCTGTGACAGACCCACGCAGCTGACCAGAGGTCATGATCCACTCTGACACGATCACATGATGACATCACACAGCTGCTGCAGATTTGTTGGCACATTCATGTCAGTCTCCTGTTTCATCAGAACCCCCAAAAACACATACCTGACCACAAAGAAAAAAACCTGACCGCAGGTGATATATGTCTTCTACATCAGGCACATATTCATACATGGCCATGTCACGCTGATATATGTGTCTCAGCAAGCTTTGATGACCAGTTGTAGTTTAAACTGATCCAGGAACGAGGGGAAACATTAATGAATCATTAACGACCAGTGTTCTACAGATTGCTTAATTAACCTGACAGTTTAATTGATTGATTTATTTAAGCTTTGATTTCTTAAATGGATTTAATAAAACTGATGGTGGGTGACACGGTGCCACGCCCGTGCACGTGCACGTGCACACCGTGCTGTATGGATGTGTTGGTGTTCACGGCAATTAGCAATCAAGAAGAAAATGGGAATAAACAGGAGGCATCCTTACATGCAAGTCGCCTCACAGTGAATTTTCTCAACTTTCCCCAGTCCTGACAAGCACACTTATGCATACATAATCACTTGTGTTATGTAACTAAATGGGTTACTGGCACATGAATAATTTGTGTTTGATTCTCAGCCATTGCCCTCTGAGTTGTTTTTTTTGCTGTTATTTCAGTTCCTCTATAAATTTTCTGTATATAATTGGTTTTTAGATCATCTTGTTATTATTCCAAGGTGTTCTTGTTGGTCTGTACCTGTACTGGTCAAGATAATCCAAAGTGCACAAGCAGAAGCTGAAGGCCTCTTCATGTGAGACCTGCAGCTTTTTATTTCAGCATTCAGCACTTCAAAATAGACATCCTCACAGCCCTGCCTGAAGTAGCCAGAACTTCAGGACCTCATCACAGCCCTTAGGTCCTCAACAGGGTTGGGATCTGGTAACTGCGGAGGCCGTTGGAGTACGTCTTTGTCGTGATACATTTCCTCCTGGAAGCCACGGTAACAGGATGGGTGCACCAGTCAGGTCAGCGACAGCACTTACTGTAGGTTGCTAAACTGTGGCATTTAAATTAAGAGACTGGTACAAAGGGAAGTGTGACAAGAGTGATGTTGATGTGTGTTCAGACATCACCTCTTTTATTTATGTCTTGGTTCTAATGAGTGCTGGCTTGAAAGGAGCCTCTCTATCATCTTGAAGCATTCTGCCCGTTTTCTCTAACTTCTGGCTTCAACAAGGCATTTTCACCCAGAGAACTGAATACTTTCTCTTTTCCAGACGTTTCTCCATGAAAATCCCAGTGGATCTGCAGTTTCTGAAATACTCCGAGCAGTCCGTCCAGCACCAGCTATCGTGTTGTGTTCAAAGTTATGTCGAGCACTTTTCCTCCCCATTCTGATGCTCAGTTTGGGTTTCTTCATCTCAAACTCGCCTACATGCCTACATGTGATTGGCTGATTAGACATTTGCATGTATGAGCAGGTGTACCTAACACAGTGTCTGATGCGTGTATGTAGCACTGAAAGTAACTCTGTCTATAAAGATTTGTGAAACAACAAAGGGAACAGCTAAGCTTTTTCTTTTCTTTTCTATTATGAGTTATGGAACAGGGAAGAGCATCTACTGTGATCTGATGATGACTGCTCGCTCTATCACTTCAACTGCAGTTTTCTGTTTTCTTTATTTAAACAACCCAGGCCTGTGACCTTTAACACCATCCATCCATTAACCTCCACTTATCAGAAATGGGGTCATGGGAGCAGCAGTCTACAGGAGAGGCCACAACCTCCCTCTCTATCCGGCCACCTCCTCCGGGAAAATAACGAGGTGTTTTCCCTGCTCAGTGAGCCCCGGGGCCTCTTCCCGGTTAGACATGCCCAGAACAGCTCCTAAGGGAGGCATCCAAGAGGCATCTTCACCAGATGCCGGAACCACCTCAACTGGCTCTTGTTGACTCGTCGACGTGTGCGTTGTCTGTCTGAATGCTTATCGCATGTTAAGTTGCATCTATCTTAAAAGATGCATCCCTGATTATGCAGATATGAAAGAGGTGATTTTAGCACGTAGACGGATATGTGTCAGACAGAAACTGTTCCTGCAGACACACCGAGGAAGCAGGAGCTACCCTTTTCCTCATTTGCAGGATGTAATTAGTGGTGCCATCTGTATGCTGTGGGCTGTCTGAGACTCAGAGGTGAGGACAGTACAGGAGGGGCTTGGCTGTCCATCCTCATTTACACTCAAATCATTACTTTAGCTGATTCGTCACCTTTATTCATTGCTCTACTGCTCTTTTCCCCAGAATATTCAGTCCCAGATTAAGCCATCAACACTAAACTGCTCTACTTCCTCTCTGCCCTCCTTGTGCACGATTCTACCTCTTCTGGCTTTAGAGGCTTAACTGTGCTACGTTTTCTCTCCCCTCAGTTTGTCAGCCATGTTCAGCATTCAGTTTCATTACATCTCTGCCTTTTTGTTTCTTGTTGTATGTCTTTCTCTTAGGTGGGTTTTTTTGTTGTTTTTTTTTACCTACTCATTTACTTTCCTCCTCCCTCCCTCTCCAGGCTCCGGGCTCCAGGCCGGCGTGTTGGACTCTCATAGGAGATGTACAGGTTTAAATGACGGGCTTGTTAATGGGGTCACTGATAATTCTGCTAATTAGCTGCCATATCACCCTCAGCTGCAGTCCCAGCAGCTAGATAACAGAGACAGTTGGAGAGAGAGAGAGAGAGAGAGAGAGAGAGAGAGAGAGAGAGAGAGAGAGAGAGAGAGAGAGAGAGAGAGAGAGAGAGAGAGAGGGGAAGAGGATGGAAACGAAACAGACTCCACATTCTGGCACCAGAAACGAGTGGCGTTAAGTCTCCTGCTTTATTAAATGTCTTGAGATCAGTAACAATCATTTCACAAGGTGCAAAAAAGCTAACATGTAAATGTCTGCAGTGCAAAAGAGTGTGAACTCGTTCCTTCTGGGTTTTTCCAGGAGAAAATACTGCAAAATAATGCATCAATATAATCACCTGCTTGCTGTAATTTGCCTTTAAAATACTGTTTTATTTCAGGTTTTGTCAGGTTTTGTCAGGTTTTGTCAGGTTTTGTCAGGTTTTGTCAGGTTTACGGTGTACTGAAAACTCATCCTGCATCGTGGCTCCTGTACTGTAAAACCTAAGAAAGTATTGTTTCAGGAAAATAAAAATCTTAAAACAAAAAGTAAGGACATTTGTGTTTGGTAGATCATTTCTTTGTTGTAACGATTTTTCTTGGCAATAAATCTTATTCTGTTGGAAAGTCTGCTTGCGTTTGTGGGAGGAGCAGCAGAGCGGAGGATGTGGGTTGTGCTCATGAAAAATTGCCAAATCTTCTCTGCCAATACCAAACAGCTTATTTTGCTGTTGCCACTGACTCTTGTTTTGAGCTTCTGGTTCAGCAGTCGCTGCAGATCAGGTGCCAATCAGGGGTACTGTGTGCTGTCTTCTGCAGGTTTGCAGGACGATATGGCCGATATGACAATCCAGAACAGACTACATGCAGCCCATCTCCAGTCTCATAGGGCAGCCAGGAGGTCTGCAATGACTGCCACCATCAGGCCCATTTGCACTGCTGTCGACAACAAGTGCACGGGAACCTGAACATGTGGAGGGTCAAACTGTGGAGAAGACACGTGGATGGCTATGCTGGTTGCTGCACCGTAACATCTTTGGTGGAGGCAGTGTGATGGTGTGGGGCGGCAGCTCCCTCACTGGAACAACCAAGCTCGTCATCGTTGGAGGCATCTCAATGCAGAGATATGGAGATGAGATTCTGCAACCAGTGGTTATCCATATCTCCACAGTCTGGACCCAAACTCCATCCTCCAAGATGACAACGCTCACCCCCACAGAGACCACCTCCAGAATTTGGGAGTGGAGAGGATGGAATGACCTCCGGCAGTCCTGACCTCAACCCCACTTGTGGGATCAGCATTGCAGTTTATATTATAATTTGTGAGACACCTGATGTAAAGAAATAATAATAATAAAAAATATTGACAACATAATCCGTGTGAATGCAAATGCACCATAGTTAACGATCAATGCACATCTGACTTTATGTAACGCTGAGGCCATGTCATCAGCGTCATCATGGACGCCGCTGTTGTACTGCCGCAGCTCAGAGGGTCAGCAGACTCGCTCCTGGTCCTCGATAATGAGCTTCAGATGTCCACTTCACTTAGTGGATTATTGTGGTGTTTAATATTGATATCAGCTCTGCTAATTACACTCTCTTAATTATGGAATAAATAATTGAATTCATAAACTTTATTCAAGTTGGTGTAATTAAAGAAGACTAATTAAGCCATTAATTGATTTTAAATTAAATTAATTTTCCATGAAATTAGAAGAATCATGGGAGACTAACAGAAGAGTGAAGAGCAGATCCGTGGACGAGGTCGATGCGATCGCCACCCCGCCCTAAACACCCTAAACAAACTAATGTTGTGAAGGTCAGAACACCATTAAACCTGGCGAAAGGGTTCGTGTTCTTAAAAACTCATTCCTAAACATCACCACAAAAAAACGCCTTTCTTTAAGTTGTTTTTGAGTTGTTTTTCTTATTTTAAGAGTAGACCGTGTGCTAAAAGATTTTGGTTTTCCTTTTTCAATTAGGCACCAGAGAGCGTTCGTCTTCACAGCAAGGATCTCGTGTCTGAAAATCCAAAACACAGAAATAGTAGAAAATGGTGGAAATCGGCGCACATATCTGAGGGCTGGATGAGCCTTTGTTCTAAGAGGAGAGTGAGAAGATGAAAAAGCTTCTTCGTCTGGGATCTGGGTCAGTGCTCTGTGTTGCAGCTTGGAGTGAGCGTTCGATGGCTCTGCGCTGCTCTGTAATGAAAGTCTCTGGATAGATGCTGAATCTCTCCTGCAAGGCATCACCGAGTAGATGAGAAACAGCCCCAACACAGCCGACTGTAACAGGCAAACGCAACCGGGACTAAATGGCTGCTACACACACTTGCATGCACATCTGCTCAGCATGAAACATCTGCTCACAAAACGCAACAATGCAGAACCAATGAGGTGAGAAGTCATGTCGGGTTCTGAAACGGTAAAAAAGGGCCGGTGAGGTAGACACCTAAATCATGAATATTCACCTGCTTCTCTCTGCTTGCCTGATGTCTTGTCCCAAAGAAAATAGACACAAGACCGATTCTCAGTGCCAACAGCAACACTGACTCCTTCTCTCCCTCAACTTTCACCTCCCACTCTGACTCAGCTTTAACTGATATCAGCTTTAATCAGCTCCATCAAGACAGCAGCGCGGTGAGCTGACTAAAACTGCTCCCACTTCTGGGTTACAACAGGTCCAACCCTGGTGGCAGAAGGCCACGTCCCGGCAGAGCTCTGCTGGTCATCGTTTCAGCTCTGGCAGCGCTCGTTTCAGAACCGTTGAAATGAGGACGTTGAAAAGGTGTCAAGTAAATCAACTCAAACAAACAGAGGTCTGGGGTCTTCTGGCAGAGAAAAGAAGTGACCTGCATTTCTACATACTTCGGGACAACGGTGAAACAAAATCAAAGTTTATGAAATTAGTAATCTTCACCATTTATTTGTATTTTGTGTGTGATCAGAGTTGAAATAACGTCAGTCAGTTCCACTGATTTTTCCCGCTTCTTGTCTCAAACTCCTTTTTCGATCCAGCTGCTCCTCGTTTGACCTTTGGCACAGATACACAGATATTGGCTTTGGGTGACTTGGTCAGTTTGAGGCTGTTGAAGAGAAAAATCTGCAGTTTCTGCAGTCGGTAGTTTATTGACGCCCCTAAATGAGGCTGTCTCGGATCCGTGGTGAATGTCTGCAGATATTTAACCTAAAACTAACTTCACTAACTAACGTCAGTGTCACCGAGGGAGAGCAGCTTCAGACGTTTCTACCGATGTGTTCGAACGAGGGGGCATATTACTGTTCACATGTGCAGTCTGTCCCGCTCCGTCCCGTATCCCGCTGCCGATTATTACAAATGTATAAACGAACTTGAAAGGGAGGTGAACTTTGCAGATTTAAAAAGTGAGGCGACATGTCCCCCCTGTCCCCAGCGGAAATCACGCCTATGAAACTACAGGAGATTTAGGGAATGTTGTCCCGTTCGTGTCTGACCCAGGATTCTAGTTGCTCAACCTTGGTCCAAATGTTTTCCGCTGGTGACGGGCCTGGACTGCAGACAGGCCAGTTCAGCACTCGGACTCTTCTCCTGTGAAGCCTCAAGCCTGAACTGAGCTGATAACAAGCTGGATTGATCCTCTCTGTCGTCTGCTGGACACGACATCCATGGTTTTCCATGGTTGAGAGAAGACAGCAGTGTTTCTGGATCCCGTTTCCTCCTCAGTGTTCCTGAGTCCATGCAGTGGTTTCTAGCTGAGTCACGTTGTTTTTGATGCCCGTCAGGACCCAAAGATCATGCAGATCTTTGGCCTTGTCCCTGCGCACAGAGATTCCTCCTGATTCTCTGAATCTTTGGATGCTATTATTCACTCTGGATGGTGGCATCTTCAAAGTCTTTGCACTTTTACGTTGAGGAACATTTTCTAAAATTGTTTCACAGTTTGATGCAGTTTGTCACAGACTGGTGAAGCTCTGAGAGACGCTGCCTCTCTGAAATGCTCCTTTTATACCCAGTCATGTTACTGACACGCTGACAATGAGCCTAATTAGTCAAATGCTCCTCCAGCTGTTTATCATTTGTTCCAAATACTTTTCTGGCCTTTTGCTGTCCACGCTCCAACTTTTTTTAGTTGTTTTGCTGCCATCAAACTCAAAAGGAGCTAATCTTTTAAAAATGCCTGTTTTTACATCTGATATTTTGCTTGTGTTTTATTGGGAATAAAATCTGTTTATAAGATCTGCAAATAATTGCATTGTTTTTTGTTTTTTTTTTTAATTTTCATTGTCCCAACTTTTATAAAATTGGTCTCGTATTAATTAGCGCCATACAGTTAGCATAAGCTTATTCAGTCACGCTAAGACGGCTAACTGCGACTGACTCGAGGTGGGCGTGTCCAGCTGCCTTCTCAGGCCTGTTTGCTCCACCCATTTGAAACATGGCACCACTCCCTATGAGGAAAAAGAGGCTAAAAGTTCTTCAGAAAACCTGTAAATGATGTCACAGAGGGTTTGTCTTCTTCTACAGTAACTAAAACGCACTCTGCGGTTCATCGTGAGGTCGGGCGTCTTCTCATGACCATTTGCGGGTCATTAACCTTTTTTTGTTACTACATAAAGGTGCATTTAATTTGCTGGCAAATAGAGGCACAAACACAGCCACGGCTTCATAATGAAAGCTCCGCTTAATGACATTAGCAGCTGCTGTACATCTAATTTTGTCAGACTGGTGGAGAGGAACTGCAACTGAGAACACAGCAAATCAGCCTGTCAGTCAAAGTGGCGACCCGCTCCTCCAGGATGCTGCACGGGCTCCGGAGCAGAGCTGCAGCAGGGAAAACCGGCAGCTCAGCAGGTTCAGGTGCTGCTGGAGCAGAGAGCAGCGATGCACACCATGTTATCGATAATAATATTGCTGTAAACAATCATTTGCTTCAGGCTGCCGGTAACATTTGGTGAACAGAAGCAAACAACAACTCACTTTCACTTCTCGCTTTAAAACTGCTCAGTATACGAAAAACACAAGGCTGTAATTTGTGTAATATATTTTTAAACAACATTAACAATTAAATGACTCAAGTAGTTAAAATGATCAAAAACATTCGTTGTCCATGCGGTTGTATTAGCTCTGTTTGTGTGCTTCGCATCTCAAAGTCGTCTCAGCCATCAGTCTTTAGGCTGTAGGGAAACTGTATTTTAATTTTATTACCCGGAGTTCACGATTAATGTTGTAAAGTAGTGTTTTTAAAACAAACCATGAGCCTCCTATAAACTTACATGTATTTGTTTTCTAAATCGTAACTAACAATGAGTGAAATACTACTAATCTATGCAGCGAAGCTGAAAAGAAAACTTAAAGAAGCTGCACACTCAGGAGGTGAAACATATAGGCTGTAATAGGCGTTAACTTGTGTCCAGACCACTGTTCCACATGCCTCCAGTTCGCTTCCACGAGCTAAATCATATTTGATGCTGAGGGGGAGTGGTGGCCTAGTGGTTACAGTGGTGGGCTTGGGCGTGCAGGACCCAGGTTCAAGCCCAGGGCTGCCCACAATGGTAAATCACTGGGGCAAGGGCTAGTTGATGGGTTAAAAGCAGAGACTAATTTCGGTGCATCGTACATACAGCGTGTGCCACACTGACAAAGGGAAGGAAGGAAATTCATGATGCATTGAATGACCTGACTGAAAAAAAAAAAAAAAAAACATCATCCAGTTAACAGAAGCTGAATGTCAGTATATCAGCAGATGTGTGATGTAGGATGTTAGACGGGAAACGTTGACGGACTTGTGCGTCATGTGGTCGTTTAATAATATTTAACACACGCAGGTTTCATCAATCAGTCATCTATCATAGTGAGGTACTATGATATGTGAAGTTACTGATAAATGTTCATACTGTACCAAACAACCACATTTACAGAGATTATTCCAGATTATTTCGTTGTTAATGCATCCATATGTATTTTTGTGTGCTACTACACTAATGACTGGTATTTGTGATGTGACGTACTTGTATTTTATATGTGAGATAAGGTTTTTTGATAATATTCTTTTAATTTGTTTACAACTGTGTTCATGAACCACTTGACATCCATCCCACCTATCATATTTGCACGCAACATGACGTTTTGAATTTCCTGCGGCTGCGTCAGATCAAGCACGTCTGAAAAGTTTCAAAGCAACAGTTCAAACTTACATGGTGCGACAGTTTTCAGGAAACAGTTGGACAGATGCTCGTTGGTTGGACGACACATCGCACTATGTTTGAAGAAAGCCCCCCAGTTTAACGGCACAGTCGAGTTAAAGCTGTAAGTCCACTACACTGCCTGTCGGCATGGTAACCTGGCTCCCTGGCAACTGTCTGGCACAGCTGCAACGCATCAGTTCATCATGTGCAGTAGGCCAGAACCTAATGTCAAGTCTCACTATCTGGTTGAACTTTTTTATTTATTTTTTTGTGTCTGCAGTTAGTAACTCAGCGTTCTCCACTCTCATCCCAATCCCGATCTTGCTTCACCAGATACTCTGCCTGTCTTCATCTGTCGTAAGAGATAAACTAATTCTTCCTTTCAAGAGTGGCAGCGTTCCTTTTTTCCCGCCATAATGAGAAGTAATCATCAGGTTTAATGTCTGAATGGATCAGAGCATCATTCAGGGGGTTAAAGAAGGTGTATCGGACTGATTTAGCTTCTGATAGTGGAGTGAAGAGACTGTGTGCTGTGAGGCCTGAGGCAGGCAGGATCAGATCTTGGCATTAAGTATCTGTTGTATCTCTGCTTTGCTGGCAGGAAGGAGGTAGGTGTCATATAATTTATTATCAGCAGAGAAGGGCCTTTTCCCATATCTCTATTTCTTTTCTTTTTTCCATCATCAGTATAAACAAGAGTGCCTTTGAACAATGAATGGCTTGAGGCCATATATGGAAACCGTCTTCCATTCTCCTCACTCTCTTTTTCTTTCTCCCCTCTTGGTTGTCACATTGAAGAGACCAAAAAGGAAATGCACCCATTCAACAGTGACAGCCCGCACAGATTCTAATCTTTGCTCATTTGTCTGCCCCTAAAGAGTCTTTGTCACAGGTGACCACAGGTGAAGAATATCAGTTGCTCTGCTCTGTCCTGGCTTATTCCTTTTCTGTTCTCTTTTAAATCCAAGTTCTGTCGCCACCACACAGCTGATCCTATTGATGAGAAACATATGTAGACGGATCGATCATAAACAGTGTCTGAACGGGTCCAGAATAATTGTCATCAAATATTTTGCAGCTGGTTCTGTGTCTCAGAAAGGCCTCGGACGATGCAAAGTTGCCTCTGTTTCCTCGTCTTCACTGCAGATGGTTGAAAGAGGGGAGCAGCTGCTGGGGGCCTCCGTCTCTGGAGAGATGACAGCACTCTAGGAACGACCAGGTACGTGGAACGCCGTCGCTGATGTACTTGAGTTTCAGCATAGTCTGTCATGTATCACCAAGAATAGAAACGTTGCCATGTGACCTGTTCTTGGTTGCCATGCTTACTAACGTCAGAGGAAATGGGCGTTTAATTAGAAATCTAAATACAGATTTACTTTTTTAAAGCCCTGAAAGTTCATCTGGCTGCTTCAGACACTGAGACCAGGTGCCACTGAAAACCACTGCCTCCACATGTTGTCCAGATATGCTTCTGTAAATTCTGCTGCAGCTTGAGCCCCGTTTCCATCCATGCAGAGACTTTATTCTTCTTCTTTTTAGATCTTTTTGCTTTTTGTCTATGTTAAATTGGTCTCTCTGCTCTTGAGGATTTTGAACGGCGTGCACCTTGTGATGAACCTCATTTACTTGATCTCAAGAGGGTTCCTCTTTTGTAGTATGCTTGGATAATAATATCCCCACCTCCTGGAGTGTTCTTCACTTGGCTGAATGTTGTAAAGAGCTTCTTCTGTACCTTTGAAAGGATCCTGCGTCATCCACCACAGTTATCTTGCGTGGGACGTCCAGGCCTTTTTACTTTGTCGAGCTCACCAGTGCCTTCTGTCTATCTCAGAATGTACCAAAAATAGCCAGAATGACAAAGGCATTCCTTTCCTTTCCTTTCCTTTCCTTTCTGCCACTTTTGTTATCTCTAAACGGAGCCGTTCCCTGAGCGTGTACAGACATCTCCTTGACTTCTGCTTTCATTAACCTCTCAGAGTGCTCTATCAGAGAGATGGGACTGTGCTACACTCATATTCCAGTGACGACACATGGGTCAGGACCCCTCTGATCCAGAGAGGGGAGAATATCTCATTAAGAGAGAGGGCCTCTGGGGCACCAAAGCAATTTGGCTCGCCCTCCGTTCTCAGGAACCAATTAAAACATTAGCCTAAACTATCGCAGCGCTCACAGATGTCGATGAAGCGCCGCGGTTTCTGTGTGTAGCACTAAAAACTTAAATCTCTAACAGTGACTCCAAAGGATAAACTAGCAATCAGAGAGGGTGACAAATATGTTGCACAGTGTTAATTAAAACAGCAATCAAGAGAAAATGAGACATTTGCCAAATGATTCTGTGTATGTGTAAATGAATTGTGCATCCACACTGCATATAATTACCCCAAAGTTCAGAAAGTTCAGAAAGACCGTATTCATTTTCTGAACTAATATGAGCAGACTAACAGAAAGGCAGTGAATACGGGTTGATTCATGCTGTAAAAGTTGCTCCATGACAGCTCTCTCCCACAGAGCTTCCACTCCATTTTCTACCCTGTGATTTGATTCCAGTCTATTAAACTGTGCTTCCAAGCCAGCTGAGAAACTCCCAACAGCTTCATTCTGAGCTAATGAAGCACACCCTGTCCATAACCAAATCTCTAAGTCTTTGAAATATCCGGATAAATCTGGCCTATGCAGGGACCTTCGCTCCATTCTTCCTTCCAATCTCTAACTCAATTCAACAATTACATGCAAATGGTCCACAGATTCCAATTATCCCGGCACATCGGAGGAAAAGTTTAGGTCACCATCATCTACAGATAAACACTGACTGAAGGGTCAAAAAGTACCTAAAGAACAATTGAACTGACAAAGACAGTGTCTTTCACCCGATCAGCGATTCTGCCTCAAATATCTCTCAAAAATATCTGATTACTCATGAATACTCTTTCAGGAGTCAGATGCTGCTTTGCTTTTCACAGGCAAAAATAATCAGAGCTAAATCTGTCTTCACGTGGAAAATACAAAGCCCTTGATTTACTCGGCTGCGAAGCCATGAAGATGCTTTACTCTTATGTCAGAACATAATATTCCCAACCATCCAGGAACATTGCTGACAGTGTGGCAAAGAGAACATATTTAAGCATCACCTATGACCGTAGCCTCCCTCCTTGCTGATGTGATTGATAGATATGTGAGGATCTGCTGAGTCCACAGGAGATCTCACTGACTGATGCCATTGTGGGGTCATGTGATGACATCCCAGAGTAGTCGGTTGTAACCCCACAACCTCTGAGTCCAAATAAGCAGATTTCCAGTGACTTCCTGCAACTCGCTGGACTGAATGACTGACAGACGCGGCGGTTCATCCCGGCTACGACTGCTCATGAAAGGTACAAAAAAAGACCCCTTTAATGCTGGACTCATGAATCCAGCCAAGAGGCTACAGAGCAGAGATACCTTTGAGATTTTATCTGTCCAGTAACTATAGTGGTATTACTCGCAGAAAGATGAAGCCTCTTTGCACGCCATCACTCTGCCGGTCTTTGGTCCAGTCATCCTCAGCCTCATGGGAGGATGCTGGCTGGATGCGGGCCAGCACTGAGAAACAGGCTGCCGTTTAAACCATAGCTCCTGACACTGCTGCCAAGAGCATGCCTTTGTGCAAGCCCCTTACCAGCTCCAGATCAGTGCTCCAGACATTTTGAATTTTGGCTGACCCTGCGTGCTGCGACCCTGCAGTGGAGGATACTGATACGACACATGTGCACATGTGTGTAGTGGGAAGAAACGCACTAGATTTAAATGGTTTCTAAAGCAGATTTGACTCAAATCTGTACTGTTTTACTGTTGCAGATGTACTTCAGTGGTCAGTGGTCAGCTTTTGTTGCACTAGAATGCTGTTTCCCAGCTATTAAACAGAACAAATCACAACATTTACCGGAGAAGATATCTGACTTCTACAAACAACTGTAATAATCAATCAATTGAATCTTGACGTATGTCACATCGTGGAAACAACAAATGCTTCAGCTCCCAAGTGGCACTTCTGAGTGACACATCATGTTTTAAAATGAATGATATTAATGGAGAATCTAAAATTTCATTATATTTTAAAACTCATTTATTTTTCTGATAAGGCAAGACAGTTTATCTGCACAAGTCTAAATTAGTAAAATTGAAGGTACAATGAAAACTATTAATTAAAAATTGAGTGACAAGAAATTGGTTCTTGGAGTATTACCTTTTTTAAGTAAAATGTACTAAAAGGCTTTGTACCTTGAAATGACTGGTTACAGGCTGCCGAGGTGTCACACTGTGTTTGATGTTCAGCAGCCTAAAGAAATGTCTGAACAACTTTAAACTTTAGGGTTTCTGTTCTTTAGTTGTAAACACTGGTTGTAGTGCGAGATATTTTCAGTCTAACTACAGTATCTGTACGTGTAGCATGAGAGCGGTGAGTACCAAGAAAATGAGTGTCGCAGTTAGTACACGACGGTTGGCAGCCAAAATACACTTCATAATACTGCTTCATAAAATGAAAAGAATAATGGGCAATGACAAGCATCCTCTTCACAAGACAGTAATTCAACAACAAAGTGTTTCGGTCGGAGGTTTCTTCAAATCTACGGCAGCACAGACCGTTACAGGAGATCCTTCCTGACAGTTACTACAATGCATAATTTCCCTTTGAGGACCAATAAAGTCTTCTCGAACTGAACAGGAATGAAAGAGTTGACTTGCTTCGGTTGAAAATGGACCATCTCCACAATTCACTTCAGTTCGGCTTGACAGGGCCACGTCAGGTTTCTTTGCACTTTGAATCCTTTACGTGATGCTAGATTTACAATTCATTCCAGTTTCACCCACTTCATTGCGGTCAGATCCATGTAGTGACAGTTCCAACCACAACCAAGCAACCCTTTCTATTGACTAATCTTGGATGAGAAGGCTGATAAAGTTAGTTACAGTATCAAAATAGTTTTATTTTTTGGTAACAGGAAAATCCTGCTTTTTAGTTTCTTTTCCTGAAGTCAGTGGTTCAAATAATATTGTTGAACATACAGTAGACTCTGTTTATGTTTTACCTTCAGTCACTGTCGCTAACTGAGCCATTAAGTCCGGCCCCCTAGTTACTGTTGCTAAGTCAGACTGTCAGCGTTGTTAACAGTTTCACACTGGCGACTGACTGTGTGTCAAGATGTTTTTCAGACCAATTTGACTCAAAAATGATCGCCATTCATCGAGGAACATTAAATGGGACTTAAACATGCCTTGGAGACACACAAACAAAATCTAAAATGATGATGGTCATGCGTTTCTTTTAAGATTTTTTTTTCTTTTTTTTGCCAAAGCTTGTTATTGTGCACTGTTTGAGATGAGTTACCAACCAGCCTGAACCCTGAACCAACTCAACGACTGCTTAAGCTGCCAGGACTGTATGATGATAAATATACTTTCAAAAACCGAGTCAGTGGACTTGCAAAACCGAAACCATCCTCCTTGTCGATGAATAAGGGGAATGTGTTTAATCCAGCGTCTCAAACATCTATTGTGATGTTCCTGCAACAGTCAAGGAAACAATTGCATGTTCAACTCATAATCTGGTCAAAATGAACAGATCAAAATGAGCATAAAATATTAAAATATGGACCAAAAGGGTGACCAATAAAACAACAGTGTCTTGGTTCAGGCACAGCTAAAAAAGAATCTGTTTGTATGTATCGAAGGTTACATTATTAACCAGAATTAATCAGCTGTGTGGGCAGAATGGCTCTCCATGGACCCACTACAGCGTCTGTGCAACAATAGATAATATAAAAAACATAATTAGTTTTAGTCAGTAAATTGGTTGTGCAAGTGAAACAGATGCACATGACACAGTGTGTGTCATCAGAAAGTGAACCCGTAAACATACACATTCACAGACCCGATACAAAACACACAGAGACCCACAAAATACAATCCCTCTTAGCAATCTTTGACCCAAATCCTCTATGAACCTCCCTCTTGGCTCCTCGATTTCTCGTTTCACTCAGTCTGTCTTTCTGGCAAAGGATGGGCACCACATGCGTATTTTTACTTTATTCCAATCAATTTGAATTTTACATGATCAGAGGCACAAATACACACGTTTCCCAATGAATTAGAAGCATATTTGTGTCTCACTAAGTAGAAATCCCCATTTGTAACTGAATAGCAACTGAAGATAGTGAGTTGTCTGTGGATAGATCATTCCCTGTGTCCTTATTGGTTATATATGTTTTTACATTTTGCATGCTTTTGTCTTCTCTCATCATCGTGGTTGTGTGTTTCTTTCCGCTCTCAGAAACATCCATACTTACACACTTCCATGTTTCACTACTATTTTTCTCTCCCAAGTGAAAAAACACAAACAGGTGTCTAAGAGGGGGAGCGTCTGCTGGGTCTACAGAGGGTTAAATGCTGGCTCTGACCCCCACCGATCACCCTGCTGAGTCTATAATGCCACCCTTAGAGACAGGGCAAAGGAAGACACACGGCTCTGTGCTGGGAATATAAACTAGGCAAGACTTCAGTGGGTTACAGAGGAAATGGAGGGAAGGAATTTCAAAGAAAGTCTTCTGAGAGCTACCGTATGCTCAGTAAGCCCTTTAATGCCTGCACTCTTTACCATAAGCCATCTCCAGGATGATATTCACACCATGAACAGATACCTCCGTCCTTCAGAACATTCCTCTTTTGAAAGCTTTGACTGCCATCACAAAACATACTTTTATTTATCCTCAGTCATTTGAAAGCCAGGTCTCTTACGTTTTCCCTTTCAAACGACAGCTACTAATTACTTGTGTGAGTCTGTACGAGCAGTTAAAGCTCTCAGACCTTTTATAGTGGAGTGTTTTGTGAATCCTTAGGATGTTTTGTTTTTTTTTAATTTCAGCAAAAGCATTATTGAAAACAGAAGTTATAAAATAAGATAAAGAGACAACTGAATGTTTCTGGCTCGTACCTGTAACCTGTTTCATCTTTAGGAGGTTGGGGAGTTAGAAAGAAAACAAGAAAACTTTACTCCAGCTCATTCCTGAACATTTCTTTTTGTTTAACATAAGTTTATTAAGTTCATTCCTACTGATTTAACCACGCTATCAAAAATACGTGTATTGTACAGCGAACTCTGAAAGGGCATACTTTTATCTTAAAAACGTCAACGCAGACGATGTTGATGGCGGAAAGTTGCCTGAAGTCAGTCCCGGATTCCAAACAGGACCAGAATCATCCGGTGCACATTGAGACCATTGTTGTTATTCTGAGGGATTTCACGCTCCGTTTTTCAGATTTGCTGCTTCCACTGTGGTGATGTAATAAATGACATAGGGTCCTGGATCTCCGGAGCGCTGCAGCCTCTACCATCCGTCTGGTTTTCCACGTGACCTGCAGCCAGAGGTCTTTCTCTTTTTATTTAACAGGTACACAAAAGCATCTGAGAAACTTGAACAGAAGGCGTCTTTGTTTGCACCACTAATAACAAAGCCACCTGAAACCTTAAAGGAACCCCAAATACAACTCGCATCGTCTCTAATGATGAAGTATTCTGTAATCCTATCAAATATTATAAAATACTGTGCCATAACACTCTCAGTGTGCATAGAGACAGGAAGAAAAAGATCAATGGGAGTTGGCACAATGGCTCACAAGTAAACGAGACCAGAGCTGCAACAAAACCCCCGATCAGTTTTCAGCCTTCCTGGACATTATTCCATTACATGTGCAACTCTGGGAGGAAGTCAGGAGACAAGTGGCAGGGACATAACGCACTCCTGCACACTGTTGCAGGGTTACTAATATCCACTCTGGTTTGGCAGTGATGAATGAGATTACTGGGTTGTGTAGAAGTGTATTAAGTATGAGGGAAAAGAGAAAAGAATGCAGAGAGGGAACCGAGGCAGTTGGGTGATTAAGCGAAGGTTGTGTGAATGGACGTTTATTGTTACACCGGTGCTCAGCAGTGTTTTAGTGTGGAGCCTTTTTTTCTCTCGCGGCAGATATCCAGACTCTCAGGAAGACGTGTCTTTATGTAGACACGGTTTCACCAGACAATCGCTTCATGCTCCTCCTAACAGGGAAGTTTTCTTTGTGGTTTCGACAAGGCTGTTGCTTTATTTACCCACACGTAACGAATCGATATTTTATCATTCATCTGAAGTAAACATACACCTGAAAATTTAAATGTGGATCAGTTGGTGAGCGTTGAAACCCCTGAAATAACACAAAAACAATTGGAGAATGGTTGTCATTTTAAACGGCTTTTCATCAGAGAAAAAAACGTCTACTTGAGTAAAACCCAGTTAAATAAAACTCTGTGGAGCTCTAATCTATCTCTATTTTATGAGGCTTCCATGTTATGATCAAATGAAATACACTGTTAAGATAAAGCCATCATCTAAATCTCTCTTTTTTTCTTTTGTATTTATGGCCCCTAAATGAAAATGTTCTGTGCTCGAGTATTTCTGTAAAATCCCTCGACTGCCCAAGCGTGCTTTCATCCACTCACCTTAATGTCCATTTTCAATTTGAGCACAAACACTGATGAAAAATACACAAACAGGTAAATGAAAATAGACAAACACTACATTAGAATTTCCCCAGAATTGGAAGTAAACTTGAGCAGCAGCTGTTTCTTGTAATGCTCAAACCTCTTACTGGATGGAAAAGTCTTTTTATCATGCAGATGATCCTTTTATGTGGTGAATTTTATGTTCAAATAGATGTAAAACCATTTACACCTCCATTTATAAGAAATTGCCGGTTTAATCTAACATGTTTATGTGTTCAATAACACCTCCAACCCCAGAGAGGTCAAGGAAGCGGTTCTCTCCTCACTTGGACTGTGTTTTTTTCTTTGGGATTACATGAAGCGTCGCGTTCTCCAAGTACCTAAAGCAAGTGAGTAAAAACATGCAGAAGAGGAACATTAATTGAATAAACGTATGATTGAAGACACGGTGCGGAAAAGAAGAGAGCGAGTCTGTGAACGCTCCAGCGCTACCCGGCACACTTCTCGCTGTTTAAAGTAAAGCTCCTCTCAGTTTGACCTCATGGCTATTCTCGGGATCTGAAGGCACTTTCTCAGATCTATAAATGGGTGTCTCATAATGAGTATGATGACACCAAACAGAAATACTCTTCTCTTTCACCAGGGAGCTCACACTACTCCAATTTATTCTATTCTTCTTTTGCAGATGTACTATTTGATATTTATATGTCCTCTGTATAAGAAGCACCTTTTTGGTAAACGTGGAAACAGGGAGCCGTTTAAGCGCTGGCATTGTCATAAGCATGTCGTAACCTTTACAGCTGCTCTGGAGGATGTTCCTCATGTCATCCAGCTCGCCCCATAACAAAAAAAGACTACTTACATTCATTTGCAGCTATGCGTGACTAAATAAAGCAGCCGTGTGCTCAACATGGTACTTTAGAAGTACAGACAACTATAATGAAAATAATCTAAAACAGGAAAAGTTAGAAGACTTGTTGCCGTTGAGAAGGCAGGGGTCCACCTGGACAGGCCGCCCGTCCATCGCAGGGCCACATAGAAAGACAGACAACCAAACACGCTCACATTCATGTGTGCGTCAGTATGTAGGCTCTCGATTTGTTCAACCTAGGAAGATATATTTATATTAATGACCTCGTCATGTATTGCTTCAATTAGCCGTTGAGAAAACTGTGACATGGTCAGCATTTTGAAGTAAACAAACATTTTTTAATTCTCAAAGTAATAAGACACTCGTCTGTTTATCTTCTGTGTTTCAGATTACATTATCTCAATCACAGTAAATCTAAAGCAAGTCAACAGTAACTTTTTAACAGCTCTCATAAAGCCAGTAAAAAAAATACATGGGACAAATTAAAGAATTTCTGCATCCCCGCAGTATTTATTTATTGATATTTATAAAGGCATAGCAAAAGCAGAAATTCAATACTCCGAGTCTGATTTAGGCTTAAACACATAAACTGTATGGATAGATCTGGCATTGGTGAGCCTGTTTTATGTCCATTACTGCAGATTGTGTGCGGAGAGGTTATGATGACTAATATCACCTCTGCGTGAGTCTGAGTGATTGAACTTGGGAAACAGAAAAGGACAAAACCATGAACACTTCGTTGCGCTTTGGCCATCATTTCCAGCACAGTCATGAAGGATGTGGCAGAGAGTGAAAATAAAAGGGCTACTAGGTCGGGTCACAGCATTTCTGTCCGTTTTCTCCTCTTATATCAGATACTGTCTTTTGCACATTTATGCTGTGATGATTCATTTCTGCAGAAAACAAAGCAGCCCACACCTCCGGAGTTTGAATCCAGGTTTTTAACCATACAAACAACTGAATAGACGGGCTGAACCGATAAATAAAAGAAGAAATAAAAGCTCATGGAATAATGAAGGTTTGAAGGAAACATCGGTCCTCATTAGTGAAGCTTCAGCAGAGCAAATTTGTATATGAACTGTTAGCAGAGCAAAATATACGTGTATTTCACTATTAATGAAATACATAAATATACATAAATATTGTTGTTGCTGTGAGACGTTTTAATGGTAATGTCTTGTATGAGCTGCTATTTTAACAATATACAGATACCTTCAACACATGTTTTAAACATGAGAATAAATGAGAAATAAAACACACTGATGGGCATTTTGTATATTTAAGCTTCTGATTGTTTCTTAAAGTATCAGTGGGTTGATTAAGTGTGATGATGAGCCGACAGACGCACGCGTAACAACTCGCTGTTATACAGCGTAGCGGTGTGTGGTCGTGACCGCGAGGTGGCTGTGGACACCAGCGGCGTACGCTGCCCGCGAAACCCGAGAAGTGTACGAAATTATATTAGCCTGCCGTGTCCTCCACAACATGGACATGAGACAAGACTTTCCAGCCCCAGAGGTCCCCAGTACACCTGAATGCCATGGATCCAGTTCTGCTCTGGAACCAGTTTATCTAGGGTACCAGTTCTGCTCTGGAACCAGTTCATCTAGGGTACCAGTTCTGCTCTGGAACCAGTTCCGCTGAGAATCAGTTCACCTAAGGAACCAGTTCTGCTCTGGAACCAGTTTATCTAGGGTACCAGTTCTGCTCTGGAACCAGTTCATCTAGGGTACCAGTTCTGCTCTGGAACCAGTTCATCTAGGGTACCAGTTCTGCTCTGGAACCAGTTCCGCTGAGAATCAGTTCACCTAAGGAACCAGTTCTGCTCTGGAACCAGTTCATCTAGGGTACCAGTTCTGCTCTGGAACCAGTTCCGCTGAGAATCAGTTCACCTAAGGAACCAGTTCTGCTCTGGAACCAGTTCTGCTCTGGAACCAGTTCATCTAGGGTACCAGTTCTGCTCTGGAACCAGTTCCGCTGAGAATCAGTTCACCTAAGGAACCAGTTCTGCTCTGGAACCAGTTCATCTAGGGTACCAGTTCTGCTCTGGAACCAGTTCCGCTGAGAATCAGTTCACCTAAGGAACCAGTTCTGCTCTGGAACCAGTTCTGCTCTGGAACCAGTTCATCTAGGGTACCAGTTCTGCTCTGGAACCAGTTCCGCTGAGAATCAGTTCACCTAAGAAACCAGTTCTGCTCTGTAACCAGTTCTGCTCTGGAACCAGTTCATCTAGGGTACCTGTTCTGCTCTGGAACCAGTTCTGCTGTGGAATCAGTTCACCTAAGGAACCAGTTCTGCTCTTGAACCAGTTCTGCTCTGGAACCAGTTCATCTAAGGAACCAGTTCTGCTCTGTAACCAGTTCTGCTCTGGAACCAGTTCATCTAGGGTACCAGTTCTGCTCTGGAACCAGTTCTGCTGTGGAATCAGTTCACCTAAGGAACCAGTTTTACTCTGGAACCAGTTCCACTGTGGAATCAGTTCACCTAGGGAACCATTTCTGCTGTGGAACCAGTTCTCAGGTGGAACCGGTTTCTCTGTGGAACCAGCTCACCTGTGGAACCAGTTTTTCTGTGCAGCTACAATATAAGTATAATGTTTTTTATATAGCAACAATGAAGGAAATGATTGTGAACTTCATTCTTCTTTTCCTAAACTGCGTTTTGAGGCCTCGGTACTGCAGCGAGATAAACCACATAAAATCACATTCATGTCTTGACCTCGGAGTTTGTTGTTGACTCCTGTTTCCTTCTGAATTCCAAATAAAGACGTATCTACAACTACAAAAGCAACATGGTTGTTTGCAGCAGTTGTGTTTACATAAAGACATTTTTGCTGTATTTTTTTCCTCTACATTTATTATAATACCTAGACACATCTGTATTCTTCTAACAGAGCAAAATAAGAGACTTTTTTCTTTGCTGCTTTCATGAAAATTCTCTCTCTCCTTTTTAACGTGCATCACGTGCACATCGTTGTTAGCGTGCAGGTTGAGAATGCACCTGTCCACCTCCTTATATGGTGGTACCTGGGCGGAGCTGTATGCTCTTTAATGAGCTGATACGCATGACCAGTTCATCATAAGAATGTTTTCGTAAACGTATGTGCATTCTTGCGATCAAAACCAAGTTTTACTCCATGTTTGTGAATTCAGAGCAGTTTTTAAATAAAGAAGTCTTTTTTTTTTTTAAATCTACTGACAGATCTATAAAGATTTCATGAGTGAGGCCCGTCGTCTTGATGGAAAGTTGGTCTAACACTTCAATAGATCCTTACACTAAAGTAAGTCATTACACCAAATTAATGACACTAATCATGAATCAACAGACATAAATAGTGCAGTCGTGTCACCAGTAAGGAAGTGGGCTCTTAATGCAACATGCTGAGGAGATATTTAAGGGTGTTATCTGCTGGACAGATGTCATTACTTTGGTACAGAATACATTTGCAATTTTTTTAAATCAGATATTTCCTCAAACGTAAAGCTCCATCATGCCATGGACTATGAGCTAATGCAAAAGTCGAGATGTTTGTTCTTCAAGTCTTCCTGCTGAGCTTCTTTCACTCCCGCAGCACCAGTTATTCTCTACTCCATCAAACTAAATCCATAAGGCCATAATCAAAACCAGCAATGATCACATGAATAAATGTGGAGAGCCAGTCAAAGTGGCATTATTAAGACATGCAAAAAAATTGTAACTTGTAACTTGAAGTTGTAATTGAATTTGTTGCCAAATAGTTTCCACTCAGAGCGAAGCTGTTTAAAATAGTTTGGCAATCTGTTTCTTGGACGTCTAACTGGGGAGATGTTTCAGTTATGTCCAACCAGGAGAGGTTTAAGGGCAGACCCAGGACACACTGGAGGGATTACTGCTGGTCAGGGAACACCTCGGTATTCCTGAAGATAAGCTGCAGGAGGTGGGCGGAGAGAGGGAGGTCAGGACCTGTGATGAGGCTGCTGTTCCACGACCTGAACTTCAATACGCAGAAGTGGATGGATGGATGGATGGATGGATGGATGGATGGATGGATGGATGGATGGATGGATGGATGGATGGATGGATGGATGGATGGATGGATGGATGGATGGATGGATGGATGGGTGGGTGGGTGGGTGGGTGGGTGGATGGATGGATGGATGGATGGATGGATGGATGGGTGGGTGGGTGGGTGGGTGGATGGGTGGGTGGGTGGGTGGGTGGATGGATGGATGGATGGATGGATGGATGGATGGATGGATGGATGGATGGATGGATGGATGGATGGATGGATGGATGGATGGATGGATGGAGTGTCATTTTTGTTTCATACATTCCGCATGTCTTAAACTCTTTATGACTTTCTGCCACAATAATGATGTTCAAGTTTAAACATTCTTCAACATGGCAAGTATTAAGGTTTCCTTACTCGACACATCATCTCCCTCTGAATGTGTACGCTGGCAGCTTCTTGCTCTTACATGTCATTCTTTCCTAAATCCTTGTCTTCTTCACAAACCTTTTTCTCCTTTCAACTTCCTTCTGCGTCTCTCCATCGCTTCCTGCTGCTATCGTTTGTTTCGGGCCGTCTTTGATCGTGTGCTGAGAACAGTAATCTACTGGAAGCCAAGTGTTTATATCTAGGACAGTTGAAAATTGGGTCACACGTGAATTCTGCTGCCCTGGGCTCACATGGGCGCTACCTCAAACTTTCCTCGTGATTCTCTCTCTTTCCTGTGCCCAAGCTTGTCAACGGTGACAGAGCAGAATGGACTCAAATGTCCGGTCGAGAGTCAAGGTAAAGCCACAAACAAAGACAGATGTCCTTCATGTTGTGTACCAGTCTCGAAGGTCTGCCGTCAGGTTGACTGGAAGGAGGTAACAGAGATTTAAAGTAAGAGCCCATTGACTACTGTCAGCATCTGGTTTATACCTTTTAATTGAATTCGGAACAGACGTTAAGAGTTACTTCTAACGCTTTAAAACTAAACATACACTTCGAGACTGGATGCATCCAGAGCACCTTGAGAAAACCAGACTGTAGTCTGGTGTGATGTTGATGCTTGTAGAAAGCCAATGCAGGCAATAACTTCACAGAAAGACCCCAGCTGGGATATGAACCAACGACCCTCTGAGCAGCAGCAGCCCAACCACCACACCACCGCACTGCCCTGTTTTATGCTTATGTCTTCTGAAATGTCTGATGATATTGCTATTTTGCAGGAGGAGGTAGAGATGTTTTCATCTTCAAAGAAGGAGATAATTTAGATGTCAATTTCCCTAAAATGTGAAATTGTAGCAAATCACAATGAGACGATGCCAATCACTGTCACATGTCATCTAAAGAAATTAGAGACTTCCTTCACAAGGGAAGAGGATCTGGGTACTGAGATGATGGAAGTTCAGTTTTCATCTTGTTTGTTCAGATGTGTTTAACACAAAAATGACCAACATATGGACCATGATGATCAAACTCTTCATCTGAGTTTGACTCAAACATGCGACCGAATCTCTCCGTTGTTTCCTCCCAGAAGGACTTTGTGCAGAATTTCAACAACCAGTTGGGATAAGTGGCGCATCATCCAAAGAGGCACAACTCGCCAGCCCACTGAATCCAGAACTTTGTACTTTGTCCACTATTGTATTTTTTGTTTCTTTGTCTTAATGTGGCCAACTATGACCCGTTAATCTTCGTTCTTTTTTTTTCAAAGACAGTGCTGCTTCATATCATCCATCCATTATTTATTATATAGGATCATAAGGTGTTCTTTACCATTTAATTTTTAAAAAATCAATAAAAATGCCAGCAGTTTAAAATCTAATGTGATAAAACGTGAACAGCAGCATGTCTAAAGTTCAGACATCCTGTCGGCTTCTTGAGCAACATGGATGCACCCCGCACAGAGAGAAAGGGGCCTCAAAACCGGTCTTCAGAAACCAATGTGACTGAACGCCTTATCTCTTGTATTTACAGCCTATGTCAGCCATCAGTCAGCATCCATCAGTCGATAGAACCTCCTCCATCGGCCGGTAGGACCTCCTCCATCGGTCGGTAGGACCTCCTCCATCGGTCGATAGGACCTCCTCCATCGGCCAGTAGGACCTCCTCCATCGGCCAGTAGGACCTCCTCCATCAGCCAGTAGGACCTCCTCCATCGGCCAGTAGGACCTCCTCCATCGGTCAGTAGGACCTCCTCCATCCTCTGCTGCTTTTATAATTCCTCCTTCTGCAGCTCCCCCTTGGACACTGGTTTTAATGACAGTGTTTTGTTCAGTTTTGTTCATCTACAACCTGATCAAATCGAAGCCAAGACTCCAAAACTCAAGTGTTTCATCAATAAGAAAGAATTTTAAGTTATTTATGAAACACTCATTTTTCTCTTTTCTAGTAATTTTAGGACAAATGCAACTATATAGGTTTTAATAGGACACACACAAAGAAAGATAAACAGGTAAACAACAAAATAAAAGCTAGTATTCTGTATTTCAAAATACAAATCTCACAATGCAAACAATATATATAAAAAAAACAAGTTGTGCCTCAGCTTACAGACACAATGAACAGACTATTGATTTTAATGGACATTTAGAAGCTGTTTATGGGTTGGTATTTAATTATGGCTTGATTTAAAGTCACTGGAGTGTAAGACCACTGCTGGCATCGTGAAGCACAGCTTCATCCTCGGCTCATGATGTCAATAAGAAAGACATCAGTAATGAAAAATAACATGCTCTAAGTTTCTAGTTGCTTATCTGATCTGAGACACTAAAATTAAGTCAACCAGTAAAACTGTGGGTTCAAACTGTGATTGAGTTGAGGGAAAAAACGATTATAAAAAATAAAAAACCTTGGCACAGTGAAAAGAAAACATATTTGCCTTGATGGATTATGCAGTAGAGGCCTGAAAGCATATTTTAAAGGTACACAACATTAATGGGTTTTTGTGAAAGCAGTAATATGCACAACGACAGGAGTTAGAAGGAGAAAGGAAAACCTTGCAGCGGACACAAAAGAAGTCCTCCTGATTTCTGAGACCTTCTATTTCATCCAGTACAGAGAAAACCCACAGTTCACGTCGGGATTGTACGCTGCATGCAGCCTTCGAGGAGGCAGCCTTCCCCTGAGAAACAACTTACAAAGTCAGAATAAAAAAATAAAATGTCTTCATTCAATTTCAACTTAAAAGTCTTATTTCAAACATGATAGCAAGTAACAGACATGCTAGAACACACTTAGCAGGAAATGCACGAGACACATTTTTATCAGCAGCACGGTATAAATATATATTGTGGTATACCTGAGTATAAATTAGCGGATACCTGAGTTATTATTGCGCCCCCAACCCGCCCCAGGGAGCACAGCCAGCCCTCCACCAGGTAGAGGGGGACTGCAGGTCCCTGCATGTCAGCATGCAGGGACAGAGAGTGAGGGGGAGATACGGGAGGCATCCAAACCCATCACCAGGCATTACCACCAAGAGCCCAGACGCCCATCCCAGCGTGAAGGACTCCCAGACCCATCCCGCCACCGAGGGGAACTGAATGGGGATCACTGAGGGAACATACACATATATATGTATGTATGTATATATATATATATATATATATACGGTATATATATATATATATATATATATATATATATATATATATATATATATATATATATATATATATATATATAATAATGGCTTTGTGTGCTCATAGAAACTGACTGTATGAATGATTCTGATGGCTCGTTTCTTTCGTTTATTCAGTGTTTGTAAAGAGCTTTTGTAATTAAGTCCCCAAACCTCTGAACAGGATGTTTATTATGGCAGAATCAGTGAGTTATAAGAATATGAAGTGATTTATTGTTCAGAATGTGTTTACCCTTGTCCAGGACTGAGATGTTTCTTGATCCCACTTCTAGTTTGGTGTGTAAATGTTTATTGTGAGGTTTCCAACTGCTGTTGCCATCAATTATTAGGATGACAGGGAATTTATTGTTTTATACCCTTTCTAAAGTTACACTCTGGACTTGAATTTGAGCATTTTTGTAGCAATTTCCAAAAGCCATAATTTTAGTTATGTTCAGATTTAATCATAGTTTGTTGTTGTGAAACCATTTCTTTAATTTACTGATTTCCAAGGTGATTATGGAGAGAAGTTGTAAATTCTCACTGGAGACCAGAATGTTTGTGTCGTCAGCGACTGTTGCTCAGAATCACCAAAAATAACGTGGAAGCACCAACATGCTGCCATTTCTCTTTTTACATCCTCTCTTTGTTTTATTATATAATTCAAAAGCACTTTGAAATTTGCTTTCAGGACACCTCGTGGGCTTTTTAGAAAAAGGTAAAAACGCTGCTACACAGCAGGAAACAAGAAGGAGTGAAACTGAAGACTTTCCTAAAACGAGGTTATAATGTCACAGCTCCTCGCATCCACCAGAACGGCGGCAGACTGCACCGTGATGTCAGCGAGGACGGAGGCACATGTGCAGCCGCAGATGTGCCGGTAATTACAGGGGAATGAATAGTGATGTTTTAAGAAGAAATCGGGGTAAATTGCAGTGATTTAAAGCGACGGAGCCAGGCCATGAATGCACGCCTTCTAATTACCAGGAAAACTGTCGTGGCGTGCGCCACGGATTCGGCATGTTTGCATTATAAAACAAAGGCTGCTGGTGGATGTTTATCTTTTAATATCTAAAGGTCCTGAACCTGCTTGAGCTTGATAAAGTGCTCTGTGATGTGTTTGTTTCTGCTGCTGCTGACGACGACTTTGAAAGAGCCCGGCGATGTATTTAACTGCTAATCTGACAAAATTCATCTAAAGACGTTTGGAAATTTGGTTGCATTCTAATTACTTGCAGGAATGCGTTGGTGATGATTGTCTATAGGGGGTGGGGGTGGGGATGGGTGTCCACAAGAGGCTAAAAACGGGATATGATTTCATTTGATTGCCACACTCATCAAGCCAAATGAAGATTAATGAACACATGATGGAGGATTGAAAATAATAATATTCCTGTTGTCTTTGGGCTCTAATTTGTTTGAGAACATGCTGTCACGCTACAGAGGGCTTATTGGCGTTTGTTAATGGACTGCTCTTGCTCGTTGCAGTGGAGACATGAAGAGGAGCATCTGTGTACATCAGTGAGGGCAAAGGCTGAGAAGAGGAAGAATGGAAACCAGACTGGCAGTGCATTGCTTTTTAAGTGTTATCTGAGGTGACTGCAATGATGAAAAACTCAAACGTAAGAGTGTGGGAGCGAGCTAGTGTATTCATAAGGGTGGCCAATTCCCTAAATAACATGTTCATTGATTGCAGCGAGTAGATGCAGTATTGATGGTGCTGTTCACCCAAAGAACCCAGATCCACTAATAATTAATTGCGATTGAATAAGGAGGCAGGGCCTCTGTGCTGCATTGCAGGTCTTCACCGTGCCCTGGAGATACTGCGCGCATGTTCAACGCCGGTGCTAGTGACACCAGTCTGCTCCAGGAATTGAATTTTGCCAGAAAACTAATAGTGGTCCATTTAGGAGTTCGCCTAACAATGAGAAAAAGACATGATGACTAAATATTTTGAAGAATTTCCCTGCAAAAAGCTGTGTTAGACGTGTGTATGCTAAATAAGAACATAGATACATTTTGTTTTGGTTAAATGTACTGAAACAAATCTAAGCATTTCATCTAAATCCTTTTTACATAAAACTAATCACAAACTGGGTGACACATAACCATCTTCCCCTCCCACAAACTGTATTTACTATTAATTGAGCTCTTAATGACTAGGCTCCAACATATCTTAAAGAGCTCATAGTTCCATCTTTTTCAGGCTCTTTGTTCTCAGACGGCAGTTTTACTTGTGGTTCCATAAGTTTCTAAAAGCAGAATAGAAAACGAAAGCGTTCCTCTGCTGAGGTCCTCAGGACCCACTGTTCTGGCTCTAATTAGCGGACCATTGGTGTAGACCTTACTGTGGTCCTTTCTGCCCTCAGTTTTGTTTCAGTTGCTAAATAGTTGCTCTACTGGGTTGAAACTAGGCTACTCACAATGACCTATGTCGTTGACTTCAACAGGCCTCGATCCGTTTTTGGATATGTTCCGGGTCATTATCATCTACACGCTGAAGCTCCATCCATCAGTTTTGTAGCGTAAGCAGAGGTCGTCCTTCTTGTTCCTTTCCCTTCCCCAGAGTGTCTTTGACTCCTGCTTCTTCACTGAAGAAAAGATCTTGCTCTTTGTTTGCTGGCATTTTTGATGCTGTTGAGCTCAGAGCATTCAGTTTCGAATGTGCCAGACTGTTGATTGATTCATCTCTTTCTTTTTTTCAGCCTTGTGGTGGCATCCTTCATTTAAATGAAGATCTCCTTGGACTTCATATTTGTTCCCCCAGTCTGTTTGTCAAGAAGGAACGGGAGGTAGAACCATCCCTGGTAATGTCTGTAATAATGGCCGTAAAGGTTAATGCCATATTTTTTTGAAACTTCTTAAATGAATCTAAAGTCTAAATTTTGATTGCATCCTGATTGTTTTATTTAAAATCCATCTTGGTGTATAAAAGCAAGCTTATAAAAGATGTATTGTTTTCCAGACACTTCTGGACTGGATTGTTTTGTCGGATAAAGTTGATGTTATGGTGACATTTTAGATTTTGTCGTCGCATCAGACACTCAAATACATGACATTTTCAAAATATGTTCCCTTTTGAAAAAGTGCAGGAGAACTCTATCTCCAATCTGCAATCTTTACATTAGTATAATATCGTGTTATGATAGTAATTGTCCAAATCACTTGAATCACCTGGAAGCAGGAATATGATGTGCTGTAATATAATACAGCCAGCGTTTTCCCCTCTAAACTCTTTAATTACACTGTATGAAACAGTTTGTCAACACTTTGAAGGTTATTTTTCATGTCATGTCATCTCTATCTTTCTACTGAGTTCGTTCTGTTATTTTTCTAATTTTTAAACGTTTTTTTTCTTCATAGGTTTGGATGCTGAGCATCTTAAAGGATCTCTGTTGATAATTCTGCCACTTTTCAACATCTGTTACAACAAGTAACCACGACTGCAGCAAAGTGATTTACATGTGGGAATAGCTGCTTGAGCTTTGTAAAAGTCCAACTAATGCCTGGAATCAGATCCCAGATCCAGATGGACTGAGAGGACGATGTCGAGGAGGGAGCGTAAAGAGGAGGAAACTTAAGCCAACTGGTACATAAAAGTGAAGAGCTTGAAGATCTGATTAAAACTAATCGGGAATGTCAGGAATCACATTCACTAAAACGTGGCAGCAGGAACATACTCTGGGCTCCAGTCGCTCTTCACCCAGCTTTCAGACTGTGCATGCAGAAAGAGAATACAAACCAATGACAAAAGATGTGAAGCATCGTGGACATGTTACTGTAAAGAAGCATCTCTGCGTCCCACATACTGGGCTGCTGGCCGAGCGTCCATTCATGTCGACCAGGAGGATTCACCAGAGTTTCCTGTTACGTCATCAGCTCAGTCTTTGAGGGTTCAGTTTTCATCCACTCGGAGCTTCAGGGTGATTTTCGAAGCTGAACATGCCAATCCTTCTGACACAAACATCAACAAGTGTGTGTGGCCGTGCGTTAAACTCACAAACCGGTCATTAGTCAGTACTACTACAGCAGGCACCTCCCTCATATCGACAGTGCTTAGTATGTACTAAGGATGTAAATGTACAGCATTTACTGTAGGAGCTCTAATTATAAAGGTAATCCCTATTCAGAGTACCAACATGAGAACCCGCAGCTACTCGCTGTTGTTCAGAGAGGAGCTTCGGTATGATGGCTGTAATCACCGTTTCCTTCATCTCATCTGTTTAAACCAAGTGACATTCAATGTTTGCAAGAGGCACAGCTCAATAACACCATGCTTGTGCATATGAGTTATTAATAACACAGCGCCCTGACGCTCGTGCTCTCAGCTCTCGCTGGCTGACACTGCAGCTGCACAATGTCTGATTCCAAGCAGCGCTGTCCAAATTGAAAGTACGGAGAAGCCTGAGGTTTATGAGTTCTGTCACAGCCAGGGCCGAGGGATCACGTCCAGCATGCAAGCCGAAGATGAAATGTGTGATCTGAAAGGAAGGAGATGACATTCCTATTATTTCCTGAGTCATCAAGCATCCACTCTAATATTTTCCATCTGTCTTTCATCTCATTTTTCCTTCCTCACCTTGTATTTAAAATAAATCCTACTCAACTTCCATTGTTATTAACTTTTTTTTTGCATAAAATAATCTAGTAAGGAAACACAAGCTGATGCACAGAGCTTCATCTGTAGCAAAGGTTCATACAGATGCGTTGATGCTTATCATTCACATTCATGGCTAAACATCAAGATCTCGTGGTTAAAGGTGAAGCAGGTGATACCTGGAGAAAGCTCCATCTAAAAGAACGCCTCCAGGAAGCATGAACAGACACATCCATAGGCAGAAGAAGAAACAGCCATTATGAAGGTAAAAGGGTTGATTCTGTTGACCAGCAGCTAATGTTCCTTCCAAAACGAGACTACAGAGATGTATCCTACAGATCAGCCTCCAAAACTCTCCTCCATAAACCGGAGGCTATTTATCATGTCGCTATTTGATTTGTTACCAGAGCTGCACCCACCACTGCCGTCTGTGTTCACTAGTTCACTGGACTTCTCTTCACCTTTGTAGACAAACATGTTGGTTTCTGTTCATTTACAAAAAGTCTGACTGGAAAAAACACCTCTTTATCTCCCCTCAGCATCCACAACAGCAGTCGTACGCTTCGTTCCAGCAGCTTTATAAACCCACAAAACCCACTCAGTCTTCATTTCAGTTTTCTGCTCCAAGTTACTGGAATCACTTGCAACAAACATTAGACATCAACAGACATTAGCAGAAGTGATAGGCGTTTACTATGTTTTCACATTAAAAAGATGACGGCGGGCTGTCTTCAGCACCAGCAGCAGCAATGCTTCTCTCGTTAAAAATAGGGGGAGATTATCCATCCATCCATCCATCCATCCATCCATCCATCCATCCATCCATCCATCCATGCATCCATCCACCTATCCATCCACCCATCCTCCATCCATCCATCCATCCATCCTCCATCCATCCATCCATCCATCCATCCATCCTCCATCCATCCATCCATCCATCCATCCACCTATCCATCCATCCACCTATCCATCCATCCATCCATCCACCCATCCACCCATCCATCCATCCTCCATCCATCCATCCTCCATCCATCCACCCACCCATCCATCCATCCACCCACCCATCCATCCATCCACCCATCCACCCACCCATCCATCCATCCATCCATCCATCCTCCATCCATCCATCCATCCTCCATCCATCCATCCATCCATCCTCCATCCATCCATCCATCCTCCATCCATCCATCCATCCATCGGGATGGACACAAATGTGACATGGATATATGAGGAGTAGTAACAGAAAAATGTTTGGAATGGACAGATGTCCCAATGTACCAACACCTCCCCAAACGAACTCTGGTCCGTTTAAAGCAGATAAAACAGGGCAGGTGTGAATGCAGCTTGAGCCAGCAATCACAGAGCAGAGACAAAAAAAACCAAAAGATTTTTTACAGCCCAGCTCTGAATTTGCTCTCACCGTCGGTGTCCCATCATCATGAATCATGTTGCAGTGCAAAGGTCCACTTGGTTCATGTCATCTCAAAGCATTTTTATCTTTTTCATCAATTTGATTGAGCCCTTTGACACAGTTTATCACAACAATGCCAAAACTTTATCGTCTACAACTTTCTGCTTTCTTTCCTTCCTCACAGAAACAAAAATCTGCCAACATACAAACGAGTAGCAGCTGACTACAGCTGTGAAACCATCTTATCTACATAAATACATAAATCGGCCAACTGCAACCCAGGGCTGAGTAAGGTTTTCCAAGTCTTTCATCAGACAGACAAAGCATCGAACCATCTGAACTGCGCATAATACTTCTGTTTCAGCTTTGTCTCAATTGCAGTTTCGTTTTTTCGTAAGCACTATGCTTGTGGAAATGCAGTTGACCCAATATTCTACTACAAAGTATTGTGTTCTAGTAAAAATGTAGCTATTAACTTTAGTTAAAGCCATCCTCCAAAGTATTTTAAAAGAAGAAGAAGAAGAAGGAATGAAAGGCAGTGCACCCCACGAGTCTGTAAACACAACAGAGACCCAAAGCTAAAGGCCAGCCTTCAAAACCTAACAGATCAGCCTTCGTGGTTTAAAATAGAACAAACCCAATCCACAAACCTCCCGCCCCGTCACCAACAAGACCCAAAAGACCCACTGACACCAACAGTAGGTCTTTTATCCAGAATTCAGAGTATTCGAGTTATTTAAACGATGATCCTTTCCTTTCAAATAATAATAAACATAACTAGCGCCTGAGACACAATATGAAAGTGAAAACAACCGCAATTCATAAACAAGGATGTGGAAAAACAGCCCCAGTTATGGAAGCATTGATCATGTTCATGAACTGACCGTAGCATTTTACGCAGCACATGCAGCATCTCCATCCTTTTAGTGTCTTCACATCTTTAACACGGGTTGCTCTGCTCCAGCCACAAAGAGGAATCCATTGCATGACATGATTTAAAGATGAGAAGCTTCTTATCTGTGAGGAACAAAGCTGAGCCAAACATGAAAGTCTGTGATGACCCACTGTGAGCGGACAAACCGATACATCCAACGACGAGCTCCTGCTTCACATGAACACAACTAATGTGACGCTCTCACCTCAGGACTGGCCAGAACAGAACATCAAACATGCCGGCATTGTTTGCAAAGAAGAGATTTATTTGGATCTTTGCTGAAGAAAACAACATGATGTATATGTTTGGTTCAACCAACAACAGTGTTGTTTTTTAAACTCTTCTCTTGCACTCTCTCTTTAGTGCCATACATGTCAGACATCCCATCTGTTGTCTCTCATCCATCTCAGAGCGTCTGTTCGGTGCGAAAGAGGACCTGAGAGAGGGGCAGGGGCAACTGAGACACGGCATGAATCGAAGGGCTGTA
The DNA here is from genome assembly GCA_014839995.1 of Xenentodon cancila. NCBI lineage: Eukaryota > Metazoa > Chordata > Actinopteri > Beloniformes > Belonidae > Xenentodon > Xenentodon cancila. The sequence goes on along the minus strand of CM026200.1, from coordinate 2,200,762 downwards.
GGGCTCAACCGTCTCCAAACCCCTCGGCCAGATGGCCAGTGTCTGCCAGGGAGACGGGCCGTCCCTCAGGTTCAGCTCACCCAAACACAGTCACATGCACGGCTGTCATTTACCTTACTCTCTATTATATATTTTATTCCATAAGGTGCGCAATAATAAAGACAAACTTGAATATGAAAAATTCCTGATGTGCACCGCATCTGTGGAGACCCTACACCAACAAAAGGGTTCAAAGCGTATGTTTTCTGAAGCCGTATGCAGTTTTGTTGTCCTTCCCATCTCTGGCCAGCACGACGTGACTGCCATGCAGTGCAAAGCAAGTCTGCGTCTGACGGTTCCTGCCCAAGAATCGCATCTCTTCCAAGGGGAGATGCAATGGTCTGTCATCCCCCAGATCCACGGACAGATGGAAACACTCATCTTTCCTCCTCCACCTCCTCACTCTATTCTCCCAGGCAGAGCTGCTCATCCTGCCCTGGGGAACATATGTGCTGCTTCAAGGGGGGAAGTGCAAAATCCCACATGAGGGCCAACTTGCAGGGTTGGCATCCATCCCAAGTAGAGCTTTTTTAATGTTTTGTTGAAGCCTTCTGTCTTGATGGACATGCTGCGTTAGAGTCAGTGCCCCCGTGCATTTCACAGGGTGACCACCTTAAAAATAAATGTCCAGGGACACATTTTGCACGCCAGGCTAAAGTATTACTACAACACACACACACACACACACACACACACACACACACACACACACACACACACACACACACTGTGAGCACACAAAGAAACACTTTTCAACCGAGGTACAAGCTGTTGGCCTTTTCAGATTGCTGTTGAAAGCCTTTTAGCTCTTCCAATATCGCTTTTACTTTTATAACCACTGATGGTAATTAAATGTAATTTTCGTGTAGGTAGTGAGCTATTAAACAGCTCCACCTCTGCTACTTTGCAATTAGCTCTTCATCTAATATTTCTATAGAAGCACTGAAAAGACCTGAAACTGCAAAATTACACTCAACTTCTTGTAAAAGTGTAATGAAGTTAACCCTGGACTCAATACAGCTGTGATTTTCATTGTGCTTTTATTTTGGATTTCTTTTGGAAACTCTCCTAATATAAATGGTCCTGCACGTTTTTGTCTTTGTCGAAGTAGCAGTAATACATTTTCAGTGCCTGCGCCAACTGAAGAAGTGCTGATGGTGTTATTGCTGCAGTCATAATGTCTGGTTATTACATGTAGATATTATTATTCTGGGAGAGGGTTGATGAAATAGTTCAATAGCAAGTGATTGCAATAAGCTACATCAATCAAGAGCAGAAAATCGGAACTCAGCATCACCGCTATTCCAAGTCTGTACGTTCAATGGAGTTAAGTTGATTACTCTTTGAATTCTAAAGCAGAACATTTAAAATTTTCTAACATGTTTGAGATGCTGAGGCAAATAATTACGACACACGTTGCTCATGACACATCCCAGTTAGTATGCTTCTGGCGTAAAAGATGATTTAAATTTTTGTTTATCTTTTTTTACTGAGGAAGTCATTGTAACATTCATATTTCACTCATATTTCTCTGACTCTAAGTACATATTTGACTGTAAGATGAACTTCATATCCATAAGTTCCTTTGTGAAATTGTTCTTTCAACTTTTGTGAGACACAAAAATGTTTTGGTGTAGAAACAATAAGGACTCTGCTGTGAAGTCAAAGCAGTACTGTCAATACTAATACAGCCATGTTCAATACACATGCAACACTGATGCTGGACACAGCAGACTTTACTTCTTTAAGAAGTTTATGTCCTCCAGCGTTTGCAGCAAGATTTTGTTTATTATGCTTTATCTGTTGGGGAGCAGCATCAGAACCAGTGATTTTAGGAAGCTGAACAAACTGATAAAGAAGGCTGGTTCTGTTCATCAGCTTCTGGAGATGATTGTCCGAAAATGAAGAAGACCATGGAAAAACCTTGAATATCCTCTTCACAACACAGTGATTCACTCAGAGGCTTCTTCAGACCCACTACAACAAAGACCACTAACAGAGATCCTTTGGACCACTACAGGAGATCCGTCAGACCACTACAGGAGATCCTTCAGACCGTTACAGGAGATCCTTCAGACCGTTACAGGAGATCCTTCAGACCATTACAGGAGATCCTTCAGACCATTACAGGAGATCCTTCAGACCGTTACAAGAGATCCTTCAGACCACTACAGGAGATCCTCCAGACCACTACAGGAGATCCTTCAGACCTTTACAAGAGATCCGTCAGACCACTACAGGAGATCCTTCAGACCGTTACAGGAGATCCTTCAGACCGTTGCAGGAGATCCTTCAGACCACTACAGGAGATCCTTCAGACCACTGCAGGAGATCCTTCAGACCACTGCAGGATATCTTTCATACCACTACAGGGGATCCTTTGGACCGTTGCAGGAGATCCTTCAGACCGTTGTAGGAGATCTGTCAGACCACTACAGGAGATCCTTCATACCACTACAGGGGATCCTTCAGACCGTTGTAGGAGATCCTTCAGACCACTGCAGGAGATCCTTCATACCACTACAGGGGATCCTTCAGACCGTTGTAGGAGATCCTTCAGACCACTGCAGGAGATCCTTCAGACCACTACAGGAGATCCTTCAGACCACTACAGGAGATCCTTCATACCACTACAGGGGATCCTTCAGACCATTGTAGGAGATCCTTCAGACCACTGCAGGAGATCCTTCAGACCACTACAGGAGATCCTTCAGACCACTACAGGAGATCCTTCAGACCACTACAGGAGATCCTTCAGAATACTAATTGAGGCATGTTTCCTGTTTATAAAGAAAATAAAAGATCAAGTATTTTCAAATAGTGCCATTTATGTAACCCACATCTATTTTCTTTCTTCTTTCTTTCTTTTTAATTCTCTTGGTGTTCAGCACTTTGGCCAACTGTGCTGTTTTTTAAAGTGCTTTATAAATAAAATTGAGTTGAGTCCTACTCTTACAATATAAAATAAAAAAAGTGCACTTTATGAGATGCTCAGAGCTCTTTAGAGTCTCCAAATGCATTTTAAAGCATTAAGTCTGGTGTTGTATTGCATACTGGGTAAATGGTTGCTTAGAGACATTCCAGGAACATCAAACAAAAAAAGTTAAATTAAAGTAAGTGTGGACTAGTCAATTATGACATGAAGAGTCGAAGCTTTATCCATGTGGTGGAAAGTTTTACATGAATAAAAGCCCATTTTGTTCTGTTTACCGTTATAGCTGTTGATTTGGTCATTCTTCCATTTTCTATCATCCTGTTCGGGGTGGCGGGGACGCTGGAGTCTGTTTTAACAGTCACAGGAGGAGAAGGACACATGCTGGGGTCTCTGTCGCATCACAGGGCCACAAATAGACAGGGAAAGTAAAAACAACATGCAGAGACAGTCGTTTGGTGAATTTAGAATCACCAATCTGGTTAACATCATGCAATGTTGCAAAGGAAGCAGATGAAGAAAGTCCTGGACTACAAATGAGGGGTTTCAGAGCAGAACTTCACTTTAGGCATTTACGCATAGCTTTTATGTGTTTACACAAATCTGCAACCTTATACCAATACTTTTTTGAAGACACATGAGCTCAAGATATTTCTTGTTCTTCTCATCAACTTCATTTCAGTTGTCTATATGCACTAGTGTTTTCATCTCAGGCCTGCAACACAACACAAAAATGTTTTACAAGGGAATCATTTTGTGCTGTAAGGAAGTGAAACAAAATCTAATAGTGTTATTTCCGACAGGCTTTATTGATAGATAATTGTAACGTCTGTCTGCTTGTTATGAGGGAGATGTGAAGGATTCAAATGCAGGAGATGACAGAGCCAGGAGTAATCAAACCAAAGTCCTTTAATAACAAGAAGCACTGCACCGCAGGAAATCCAGAAACACAAAATAAAACCGAGAGGAAAAATTAGAAATGACAAAAAACACGGAGGGCAGAATGACAAGCAGGAGGACTGACAAAAAGATGACACACTAGGAGGGAAGAGAGGAAAGACGGAGAAATTTAGAGACACGCTCCAGGGATAAAGAGACACGAGCAGACAGTTACCAACGGAGAGAGCGGACGCTGCTTCTCAGCATCTGCACTCGTCTGAACTTGAGTACGTGTGTTTATGTGAAATATCATCAGTCGCAGCTGAAAGTCTGTTCCAGTTCAAAGTCTGCGTTTGAGTTTGTACGATGTTAGCTGGGCTGTGATGTCATCAAGTATACAGGTACACTGTACAGGTACAAGTGTACAGGTACACCAACTGGAGAACGCCTGGAATGCATCCTAACAACCTCCAAAGTATTTCCCAAGTACGTCAGCTGTTCGTCACGACGTTCGTTCTGCGATGCGGCAAACCCAGGATTTGGCTCAGCAACACCTGATGTCACGTCCAAACAACCGTAGCGTGACGGTTCAGACATGTCCTGCATGCATGTGTGAGTCAAGCAGAAGAAGATGGAAATTTCCAGCTTTTGATGCTTCATCGTGAGCATCAGCCAATCAAACTGCAGCTACACAGCCAGTACTAGTTAGTGAAACGAACATGGAGGCGGGACTGTTTTAAAGCAGCTTAGCAAAAAATTTGATTGGTTGTTTATGGTCATGACGATGGCGTATCACACCCGTTTGAGTGTTAACCTGACGCTGCTGCATAAAACAAATGTTTATACGGTGTTCATACAGTTTTTTTAAAAATCCACATTTTGGACAATGTTTTAGGTAATAAGCAGACAGAAAAATGACAAGTTTAATTCTTTAATTAAATTGAAATATGTTACCATAAATTGGAACTTCCACTGTGTTTATGGAGACTTGGTGGATCAGTACCAGGAGAAACCGTTTCTGTGTTGATGACGGATCCAACAAGTCATCAAGCTTCATGACTGAGGGTGATTCTGGGGAGGAGAAAGGAAAATTAGCACACTGCAAATTAACTAGGCTGAGTGTGATTAAAACATTTTTTGTGAAACTAATTTGCACTTACTGTAGCATAAAATTGAGGTTGCATTGAAACAGTTGGTTCAATTTTCAGAGGGCCATCAGGACTTTTGAAAATTTAATGAGGATCCAAATTGCCTCTTTCTCGTCCACATCCTGTATTTGTAACAAGCCGATGTTGCATCCGTCTAAAAAGTACTGATCCAAGACTCAGAGACATGTCACATCCATGTAGAAGACATTTGGTTATAACTTTTATAGTTTATTGTAGCCAGTCAGGGTCTGGTCTTTGCAAGAAAACCCAGACTCTGAGTCACCTCAACCTGAACTTGAAAAACACGAACCGTGGATCTTAGGAGGACTGAGGTGGAGGTGGCGAAGGACTGCAGACATCTGGCTGTTGATCTGGACAATATACATGTTTGGAAAACACTGAGGCTGACCACAAGACTTGATTTTTTTAAGGAAGTTTAGGATATCCAGTGTTTAAGGTAAGATGCTGGGTAACATCTGTAAGTCTGGTAAGGAAGTGCTTTCATCTGCAGAGGCGACGGCATCAGGGCGCTGACAAACCTTGAACTAATGAGGAAAACTGGCCCTATGCTGGATGCTGTTCTGAAGCTCCAAGAAATGATTTTGTAGAGGAGAATACTGACAAGCAGAAAACAGCCGCTGTATAAAAAACTGCGTCCAGCATCAGTCTGTCTACAGTGAACAGACGCTGCTTCAATAAGGACCGATGCAGAAGGTCGGTCCTGCACCACAGTGACTCGCCACCAGGGCTTAAAGCTTAAGGACAAAGTCGTTGGAGTAGAAATCTGGACTCTAATTTAAAAAATAAATCCATTTGGTCTGTTCAGATTACAGGACTTGCTGTCCAGTAATCAGAGATAGAAGTAGCCGCCGGCTCGGGTTATGTTACGGTGGGTTGCATGCTTCCCCCTTTGCAATGCAGATTTCCCTTCTGGATTCCCATCGTCACGGCAACCTCAGCTATGCCTTAAAAAAGGATCCTCCAATTGCTCCTTTTATTTGGCTTGTTTAATATCCACCACTTAGTGATATATTGGCGGATATTTTTGAGTTTTCACACATAACAATCAAGGACAGACTGCAGACCACTTGATTTGTAGCTGACGCCTCACTGAGCTCTGTGACTGGGAAGACGCCCACCTCCCAGAACAGGGGTGGAGTTGAATTGAGTGGCTCACTCAACCACCGAACGCCAGTTGTAATGAGCACAGCTTCACGAGGAGAGCTCTGAGGTCAAGGTGGAATAGAGACCTTTTGTACTTTATCACTTTAGTACTCGGAGTAAAAGATGTCACAGATATTTCATTGATTCCTCAGAAAAACTGGGTCAGCACCGTTATCTCCTGTCAGCACCGACAGCTCCAGGGATAAAGGGCACATGTAATTAATTACAATTTAATTTACTATTAACTTTGTCTGTTAAAACATCACCTGAAGAGACTGACTTTACCTGGAGCAGGTTAGGCGCCTCGATCTGTCTCCTGTCAGCCCACGGAGTGGGAAGCAGACACACGTTTGATGCAGGGCCATAGCTAAGCTTTTCAGGGGCCTAACATTATGTTTAACATTATATACTTTTTTTGGGTGATTTAATCTTTTATTTTAATGCAATGAGAGGCTTTAGGACATGCAAGCAATTGTTTTTAACAATATGATTTCAAGGACATAATGGTTGGGGAGGGGCTGGATTCATCATCAAAGGTCACGAAAAATAATCTTAACCAATGCCAAATATGACTAAAATACAACTTTCACCTCTACCTTCCTAACACCTGGGGTACTCATAGTTGGGCATCACATATTGTGCTGTCTTTCTCATAATATTTAATTTCTTAATGGGGGCCCAAATCAGCAATAAAATAATGCACACAGCTTGCCCGTGTTTAATTTTTGGCCTGAAAATACAGCCATACAGCGCTCCTTTTCCTCCGCTAAACCTGCTTCCTTGTTCTTTCTTTTGTTTGGCCTGGCGCTGCTGAGTCATGTGATGTGAGACACAGACAGCCAGGTCACCTATTTGATGAAATCACAGCAAACAGGAGAGAAGCTGAAACTGAGGCATCAATCTTTGTGCACTATCAGTCAATATCAATACCAATGTCAGGATCAATGTAATTGATATTTGGATTGATCCGCCCACAACTGCAAAGTAGCACTCACCATCCGTATGCTCCATGGGCCAACTAACCAACCCTGGCACTTCTCCTCCCTCATTCACGTATTGGAGGCGGTAACTTCACCTTGTTGGTAACACAGACAGCAACTTTTCACCGGAAGAGCAGGTCTGATCTGTGGCCACGACCGTAATCTGCACCCTGACAGAAGCTTGTTCAGAAACTCAAATGACTGCATCATCCAGTCCTGCTCAGATGGCATTTCAGAAAACGGGAGAGAAAAAAAAATCCATATAATCTTAATGAATATGCATGTAATCAGGCATGAAAAATGCCCCATGGCAGTACAATTTTCAGTCATCACAGTAAAAGTTTTTTAAAGTCACAATAAAATGAACTAACCTCCGGTTTGGGTGATCCACCAGTGACTTAAGTGTGTGTGTGTGTGTGTGTGTGTGTGTGTGTGTGTGTGTGTGTGTGTGTGTGTGTGTGTGTGTGTGTGTGTGTGTTTCCACCACACCATTCCCTCTTGTAGCTGACACACAGATTGGCCTACTTGAAGTGAAGAGAGAGGATCTTTATGAGTTCCTCATGATATGACAGGGAAACATCGGGGTGATGGGTGTCCTCAGCCGTTCTTCTCATGGTTACTGTGAGGAAGAGAAATGTTTGACAACAACAGCAGGGACAGCGAGCAGACAACAATCATACTTCACCTCTGCATGGCCTTCATCAAGCAGAACGGTCCTTTTCTTGTCTTCTGTACTCATCCGAGGTCTGTTTGAAATATAAGAATAAGAGGCCTTGATCGACTTGTTGGGGAGACGTGAGCCTCCAATTCTCTTTGTACCATCTGGGGACTTTCAGTAAACATATATGGCCCGATGTAGGTGGTTCTGGTCCGTGAATTACTTTTCATATTTTGAATCTATTCTGCATGAGCCCGTTGTCGATACAGAAATCTGACCAGGCCGTTCTCAGGAGATGCAGGATGAAGAAAAGGAATTAGTTTCCTAGACAGTTAACCTGCAGCCTCAAATTTCACACCAGACAAAGAAAAGCACCCAGCTGCTCGGCCACGTGGGCAAAACCCACTCAAGCACCAACACTCTCAACTTACAGGATGAAGCCAAGATGGGAATCTGCAGTTCCTCTACTGACCACTAGGGGCTGTCTCCAAGCGTGAACAAGTCTCCGTTCACCTCCATGTTAAAATGTCCAAACTTACAGCAGAAATAAACATATGTAAAGTCTTGGCCTCCTCCATTGAGGAGTCTTGGCCCCCTCCTCCTCCTCTTCCTCCTCCTCCTCCTCCTCCACTGCTAGATTTCACATCCATGACAACTGTGTGTTTGTGCTGCATTAGATAACGTTATCAGGACAAATGTATGTATAATCAGAGTTGTGGAGTTTACTTTCATCGTTCGATCACTTTAACTACTCTACTTATTGCTGTATTTATTTCTGAGACAAAGTCATTCATATTTTAAATAGAATATGGGTTGTTAACTTGACCAACAGTCCACCGTGACTGGTTGTGGGTTGGTCTGAAAGGGTCCGAGAACAAAGTTTAGCCAAGAGCAGGCAGCTTGTGCTGAGAAACAGGTCTTGTGTCAAACGTTCAGTGTGTCAGTTGAAGGAACGAGGTGCCACAACGGATCATTCAGGAACCGCCCAAGTGGAAGTCTGCTGAGAGCTTCAGTAAACTGTGATTGACAGGGCGTGGGCGTGGCCCTGCTTATTAAGAGGAAAAAGAGGCTTCAGAAATTACAAGTTTTTAAAAAAAGAGGCTTAAAAAGCACTCTTAAGAAACCTGTAGATGACATCACTGCAGGTTTGTCCAGTTGTTCTACAGTTTAAGGTCCCACTTAGAGATAAAAACCTTTTCTAAAACAGATTCATTCATGCAGAGGCAAGCAGGAATTCATTTAAAACATTTCTTTAGTTACAGATGAACTTCTTACTTTTAAAACTCACCAACTACAGACTCAAATAAATGATAATGCCTCTCATTTTAATTATGCTTCCTATTTTGTTGTGAAATATTCTTTATACACTTCTATGCACCTCGCCGTGGTTTTCTTCCACATATGTTCATTTAATTAATTAATTAATTAATTAATTAATCACACACAGCTGTGCTCACTTGTCACTCACTCACTTTCTGTGCTCAATAGAGTTTTATTTCTTTGTTCTTCAGCTAGTTGGACACACTCAGGTTTTCTCCAAAGACACAGGAGGACTGATCCCCGCCGGAGATGACGACGATCATCAACTGCCTTTGTTCTTCTGGTTCTGTTGGTTCCCGGCTCCTCTAAAACTTTAATGTAAAACTATAATGATGCTTTTGCATCCAGTTTACTTTTACTTATCATGGAGCGCGACAAAGCATTTAAATCATATAAATGTAACGTGCAACACCGTAGCAGCAAGCCGAGGCAGAAAATAATACTGGCGGTTGCAGATTTAGTGAATTTATGCAGTAATCAATCAATTTCAGCTCTGTGTCTCCAGCAGGCCGAGATCTTATTCTGTCACACAACAGCTCATCTGGTTGATTTAAATGTTAACTAAAGAGCTACCTTTAGAACATTTTGGTAATTTATATCAGAATCCCATGCTGAAACTACTTCAGCATTTGAATGTATCATCATTTTCACGAATTTGGTGGCAGATCAGACGAAGCCAAAACCGTTGGTTCTGCTGGTCCTCGTGCAGCTGATACGTAACAGCCACTGGCTTATCTGCGGTTCACTTTTACCTAAAGGTCATGTTTGATATATAAATCAAATATAAATGTAATAACCCCAAAAGCTGAAGGAAACTGCGTTATTCGATTCTAAATATCTCATTTCTAGCACTTTTCTTTGCACTAAGAAAGCAAGTGTTGCAGATGTTTTTTTTAATTATTGTTTGGGGTGAAACAAAACAACGATCCCTCCTTTGAGAAACCACCTAACGAAGGCACGTTGTTTAGCTGAATAATCACATAAAGCTCATGCTAATAAAAAAAAAACACCAGTCAGCTAAAGCACAAATGCCACGTCTGGAGATAAAGGCCAGCCACAATGCACCTCCTTTTATTTTTATTATTGCTATTTCAGTTTTTTCAGAAAACACTTGCTTTTATGTGACAGATATCAAATAGTTCAGGGTGAGAACAACATTGATGGTGAAGGAAAACTCTTGCAGCAAGATCAAAAAGCACCTGATCTAACGCATGTGGTTTCAGTAACCTTGTACCTACAGCGAATGAGCCACAGGAGGGCACGTTTCCACCGCCGCCGGACGCTGAAAGGTCTGTCTGAAGGTGATGGATTGGAGAGGCCGGCGCATCGGTGGGAGTGTGTAACAGCAAGTCAATCCAAGGGAACAGACCGCAGGAAGGCTGAAGACCAGCTCAAAAAAGATTCTTTTTTAATTATTATTTTATTTTATTTTTTTACTGACGATAGGAAGTTAACCATTTACTTTCGTCATCAACCAGCAACAAGGAGGGACAGCATGACTCAGGTCACTGGCTAAACCATCTGGAGCTTCGTGCAGACAGTCTGACTGCGCAGACAGAGTTGGACATTTAGCCGCGACTGCAGCCATTCGTTTCCACCCGTCAAGCCACGAGTTCATACCAAGACTCCAGCGTCAGTGTCATCCCACTTCGGACAGCTGTTATCTTTGTTTTCCTTGACTTCCAGGGTCATCTGTAAAGTCTGCTGAGAGCATGAGGTTGGCCTCTGCCATGGTCACTCCCCTGTACGCAGAGCTTCAGGCCTGGATGATCTGAAGCCTCCGGCCTCCTCGGTGACAAAGAGAGTCTCTCCTGCCCTGAGTTTATTTGTAATGGCGCACTCTGCTATGTGGGTCTGTAGGGGGCCTTTAGTGGCTGGGCTTTAATAACGCCAGTCTCGCCGCTCGTTCCCATCTGAGACAGCGTCATTAAAGGTGCTGACAGAAAAAGAAAGGACTTTGAAGTTCTAGATCTGAGTCCATTCAGACTTTATGTTTCCCTGGCCATCCATCCGGCTGGTATTTTATAACTGCATTTTAATGTTTATGACGTGTACAAAAACAACATACTTTGAAGGACAAGTGATGAGGTGAAGTACGGTGACTTATTTGGGCCCAGAGGAGGGTAGTATAGAGAGAATGTACACTTTTATTTTCTTCATGCTATTTGAATATTTTAACATCCTTTTGTTGCTTTATAAAATTTTTCATATTGACTTACATGGAGATTCACCCCCATGCAGTTGTCATGGATGTGAAATCTAACTATGGTACCAAAACTGCACCTTTGAACCAGACTGTAAATGTGTTTATTACAGCTCAAAGATTCAGATCCTGGTGGTCAATAGAGGAACTGCAGGTCTGGATCTGGAGCCTGGTGGTCAGTTTGAGGAACTGCAGGTCTGGATCTGAAGCCTGGTGGTTGGCAGAAAAAAACGCAGTTCTTGATCCGGAGCCTGGTAGTCGACAGAAATACCGCAGGTCTGGTTCTGGAGCCTGGTGGTCAGTAGAGGAACTGCAGGTCTGGATCTGGAGCCAGGTGGTCCGCAGAAAAATCCGCAGGTCTGGATCCGGAGCCTGGTGGTCATTAGAGGTGTGTATGTGTGCGTGTGTCTGTGTGTGTGCGTGTGTGTGTGCATGTGCGTGTGTGTGTGCGTGTGTGTGCGTGTGCGTGTGCGTGTGCGTGTGTGTGTATGTGTGTGTGTGTGTGTGCGTGTGCGTGTGTGTGTGTGCGTGTGCGTGTGCGTGTGTGTGTGCGTGTGTGTGTGTGCGTCTTTGTGTGTGCGTGCGTGCATGTGCGTGCGTGCGTGCGTGCGTGCGTGCGTGCGTGCGTGCGTGCGTGCGTGCGTGCGTGCGTGCGTGCGTGCGTTTGTGTCTTCCTGTCTAGTGATGGCATCACAGTCACATCGTCAATTGCCCCAGTGGGCTTGGAAATAATAGCAGATGGTGCAAATTTGGAGCCAACTGGGTCTGATTTCCTGTCGTCCCACTTCATGTTCATTGACTGTTCTCCACTTACTCGAGAGCACCGCAAACAAACTGGTTCAATGTCATTCTGAAAAACTGGGTTTAGGAAGGGAGGTATTTTCAGATTTTCAGTTCAACAGGTACAAACGTGAAGCTAAAATTTGAAGTTTAAGTCCTGATTCACACTCGTTTTCATCTTTGTGTGTTAAGTGTTTGTCATCTGGTCACAATAACGTCACACGGCTCACTGCTGTTTTTCCAGTTTGAAGATCGTGAAACTGCATTCTAACCTGAATTCTTCCCTAAAAGGTTTGTACTTCTTGTACTTTGTGTTTTAGTCTGATTGGACGTTCGCTGATGTCCAAACAAGACAGTTTCCTAACTGCAGCTTCAGTTTTGTATCATGTGTTATAAGTTAAGTTGGCCTGTCTGCAAACTTACTTAAATATTGTTAGCAGCAGTTTTGAGGTCCAGAGTTTTCATTTTTTAGATATACTTAGTTTAGTCTTTAGATATATTTAGTTGAATATCAACTGCTTGAAAGTAATGTTGAGGAATATAAACATATTTGATCAAAGACTGAAGGTTGAAACTTAAGACAGATTGAGGAAGTCAATAAAACTACTTATGTCATTTCTGAAAGGGTGTAAAAACATAAAATAATAATAATACTATAACTGGTAGAAAGATGTGGGATTCAAAGACGGAAGTTGAGACGCTTTAAAGGCAGCATCCGGATTCTGTGAAAGACGGTCTCGTGGTTTAGATGCTGCTCAGCGAGCAGTGCAGATAAACCTGACAAATGCAGCACAGTTCATGTCATTGAGGCTGAAAGATGTTTGATTCAGTCTTCAAGCAAAACAGGAGAAGCGGAGGAGACGCCAAGGTCGCTACCTTCGACTCTTGTAAAAGTACAAGACCTGTACGTTCTTATCTTGTGTTTTCTACTTCTACTCTGTTATACTTGCACAGCAAATTGTACACTTCTTTATATGTGTGTTTTAGGAATTTGACTAAGTCAAAAGCAAATAGTTCTATCCCACTTTGTTCAGGTTTATACTGAAATAAGTGGGCTTCAACATTGGTGAGCATTAGAGAGTGAGACATCACCAAAGAGAGGTAAATGAGCAAACGGCAACATGGGAAAAAAACTAATTTCTCCATCACAGTCATCCATTAATAATCCGTCAAGCTAGCCGAAGCAGGAAACCTTCAAACTTTCAACTTTTACTTCAACTTATGTGCAAAAGCTAATCCTGTGTTTTATTGAGTAAAAGAAGCATAATAGTCCTAGTTTTATACAAAACCTCTTACAGGCAGTGCCAAGTACCCCCTTGCTGCTTCACTGGATTTAATAGGGTACGAATTCATCATTATCAGGTGTGCAGACTGCTGTAAAAGCAGATGTTTCCACAGCTGTCCAATCCAAAATGTTGAGGCGTGTGTTAATACAATGCACATAGGGAAAGACATAAGCAATAATCTTAGAAAAGCAACTGTCGCTGCACATCAGTCTGGAGAGGGTCATGAAAAAGAAATGTGAAGTTCAACACACTTGAATGAGGAAATTTTACAATGAAAAAAATATTTTCAAAGTGTAAACGTTAAAGACAGCTCCCAATCCAATAAATTTACCCCAAGGTCCAAACATGCAGTCCTCAGAAAAATGAAATGAATACATTTATAAATAAAATAACATTTCTGACCCCACAGGCCAACGTCAGCTTGTTAAAAGTTAAAGTCTATGACAACACAACTGACCTTTTGGAAAGTCCTACCCCTGAAATGCAAGAAAAGGCAATGGCTGTTGAGTATCAGTTCCACAGGGACCAGACTTGGACATTTGTAGCTTTCAGGTCCTAAACTGCCATTTGTTTGAAGGAGTGTATGCCAAAAACAAAGAAAAAGTAAAACTATGTATCTAGGGTACCGTTGTCTTTGCATACAAACAAAACAGAACTAAATGATTTCTTTTTAGCTGCATTTTAGTTCACTTTTTTCACCTGCGATAGTGTTTCATCTGATGTTGTCTGACATTAAGATTTACTACTATCAGATGATTATTTTCTCAAAAAGAGAAAAGATTACTAGAGAGGATATAAACTTGTTCACAGTACTATGTTATATTTTATCTACAAATTAACCACTCATTCAGGTTTGTGAAGATAATCTGTAGAGTTTCTATATCTGAAGAGTAAAGTTTATCTTCTGCTCGGTAGCTCACACGTGGTTAGAAACAGGTTGCAGTTCCTGTTTTAATGACACAAAGAGGACTTTGAAGTTAAGTGGAGCTGCTAGTAATTGTTCACTATGACGACTCGTACTTCTGTTCCTGCCAAAATGAACACCTGGCGCTCGGCTTGTTGCTATAATAATGACGTGGGGCTGAAAAACACTGCATCTGTGCTACAGTTACATTTAGCAGCTAAATTATTAAATTCTTCCTACAGGCTGTGCTGAAATTGATTAGACAGTTTATCGGATGTGTCTGCTTTTCTCCCATCTGTGAAAAGATTTAATTTTCTTTACCCACTCTTTGCCTTTGAGAGAATAATAACACAAAAAAGTGATGAGAAAAGTACATGAATGTTAACGGTAAGCCAGGGGAGATGATGCCGTTATTAAAGGATGGAACAAGCAGTTTAACTGAAACATCCACGACAAATGGTGGCAATAAAGTGACATTAGAACAAAGTTAATATAGGGTTCTTTATTATAATTAAGTTGCTCAGCTGACCTTTATGTGAGCCCCGCCCCCCTTAGTTACTGCTGCTACCTGGGATGGATCTACGTTGTCTCCAGTTTTACCGTGGTGGCTGCCGGTGTGAAAGCCTCGTCCGGAGGTTTCAGGGGTCTGTGTGCTTTAAAAAAACGAATTACACTTTCAGTTCTAGAGGTGCTTCACACCAGAAGAAAGACACATCAGATTTCCGTCTTCTAAAGATTTATTTGACATTTTACAGAGCAACTTCTTAGCAGATTTATGCTGGACACATGACCTCCCTGGTAAATCTTTGTCCGTGCTGCGCCGCTCACAAAATGGACAAGAAGGAAGGGAAAGAGAGAGAGAGAGAATTTTATTGTGATTTTCCAGGAAGTTATCCCTCCCACAATGAAATCCAGTTACGACTGATCATCCTCTAAGATAAAAACAAAAATCAAAAACAGATCATCTTTCTATGTTTATCTTTACCTTGCAGCTTAAAGCATATAAAAGACCGTACATTTTGATTTAAGCAGGGAGAGTTTGAATAATATAGCAGTCATTAGGTGTCAGATTGAAAGTGAGCGCTGCAGAGAACATGCCCGCTGTACTCTCCATTTAATTCATGTAATTTAGCCCCACCCCACACCACCCCACACCACCCCCACCCCACAGGAGGGAAGAGCTGATTGCAGTGCTCTCCCTGTCTTTTTCAATAAGCCCAGCTCTGTCGCCTCCTCTTTGAGTCAAACACGTGTGTGGAGTGACTGTCAGCCCGCCAAGGCCCATTTACTCCAGCATACGGCCCATCCCAGCTCCCCTCGCTCCTCTCTCTACCCGCATCCCAGCTCCCCTCGCTCCTCTCTCTGTCTGCATCCCAGCTCCCCTCGCTCCTCTCTCTGTCTGCATCCCAGCTCCCCTCGCTCCTCTCTCTGTCTGCATTCCAGCTCCCCTCGCTCCTCTCTCTACCCGCATCCCAGCTCCCCTCGCTCCTCTCTCTGTCTGCATCCCAGCTCCCCTTGCTCCTCTCTCTGTCTGCATCCCAGCTCCCCTCGCTCCTCTCTCTGTCTGCATCCCAGCTCAACTCGCTCCTCTCTCTGTCTGCATCCCAGCTCCCCTCGCTCCTCTCTCTGTCTGCATCCCAGCTCCCCTCGCTCCTCTCTCTGCCTCCATCCCAGCTCCACTCGCTCCTCTCTCTGCCTCCATCCCAGCTCCCCTCGCTCCTCTCTCTGCCTGCATCCCAGCTCCCCTCGCTCCTCTCTCTGCCTCCATCCCAGCTCCCCTCGCTCCTCTCTCTGCCTCCATCCCAGCTCCCCTCGCTCCTCTCTCTGCATGCATTCCAGCTTTCCTTGCTCCTCTCTCTGCCTCCATCCCAGCTCCCCTCGCTCCTCTCTCTGCCTGCATTCCAGCTTTCCTTGCTCCTCTCTCTGCCTCCATCCCAGCTCCCCTCGCTCCTCTCTCTGCCTGCATTCCAGCTTTCCTTGCTCCTCTCTCTGCCTCCATCCCAGCTCCCCTCGCTCCTCTCTCTGCCTGCATTCCAGCTTTCCTTGCTCCTCTCTCTGCCTCCATCCCAGCTCCCCTCGCTCCTCTCTCTGCCTCCATCCCAGCTCCCCTCGCTCCTCTCTCTGCCTGCATCCCAGCTCCCCTCGCTCCTCTCTCTGCCTCCATCCCAGCTCCCCTCGCTCCTCTTTCTGCCTGCATCCCAGCTCCCCTCGCTCCTCTCTCTGCCTGCATCCCAGCTCCCCTCGCTCCTCTCTCTGCCTCCATCCCAGCTCCCCTCGCTCCTCTCTCTGCCTGCATCACAGCTCCGCCGTGGATCTTTCTCGCCGCTTACAGTCACATTCAGACGCTTTGAAGTCTTGAATTCAGCTCACCTCCAGTCTCTACCCCACAGCCCCGTTTCCACTTCGTCATTCCCACTCTCCTCCTGATCTCATGACCCCCCCTCCTTCCCTCTAGCTCCACTCGGGGCTACATGATAACACACTTTGGAGGGAACCGCTTTCCCCCAGAGCAGCCAAAACTGTGAGCATATTCACTCCATCACAACGGCGCTGTAGCAAAACTGCTGTCACACCGAGTTTGCCATGTTAATGTGGTTGTAAACAACACTAGCTTGGTCTGAAAATACTGTGACGGAAGCGAGTGGTGTGTTTCAGGGAGGGGAGGCTAAAAGGCACGATGCAGGACCTCTGGGGCAGGGCAGTGGACGTTTGGTAAGCAGATAATTCACTGCCAGGAAGCTTTCTCTTTTGATATTGAAAGCGTTTGGTTTACCACACTACAAAAATTTATTTCTAAGAAAAAAAAGACTTATTTCAAGATAATTAAAGGAGTATTTTAGACTATTTTGCTGGTTTTAAGAATTTTGCTGGTTTTAAGAATTCTTACACCATTGGCAAATATATTTAAGCTTAAAATAAGACAATTTGTACTACATTTTTAGAATATTAGGCTGATTTGTAGAGGGGCTGTTTTTGCAGTGCAGGAAAATAAGGTCTATGAAAACATTAAAGCAACAATAACTGCACATATTCTCCTGTGTCTACCCTGTGGGAGGGGTCAGTGAAGAGGCTTCAAAGAGCTCGACTTTAACCTGGTGAAGCTTTGAACTCCGTCCTTGGACTGTCATGTGGAAAGACACACATCACCTTTAATCACCCACACATGCAGCATGTATCAAGACAGATGCTCAGATAGTGAACATTTTAACACACATTTTAACCACAACCTACACAAAACTACTTTCTGCTCAGGCAGTCAGAAGCTATTTCAGCAACCCACCAAATGAGCACTCGCTTCTAACAGTAACTGGCAACCAGTTGCTTTAATCAACCAATGGCTGCGGTATACTGCAGCTTTCTGGGTAAAACCGTAACATGTAGTTTAAAAAAAAAATGCTAAATTAGTGTGTTTTTAACACTTTTGCTGATCCATGGTAGCACAGACTGCCAGAAAGATCTTTGACTCCCACCTCCGACAGCATTTCAACCGCCTTCTGGCACGCCTCCATTGTTGAGGCAACCTCGAGCCACAAGGTCGTCGTACCAGTGGTGGGCCTCGACAGTTGCTGAAGCAAAGAGCTGGGTGTGGGAGGAGTTAGGTGAAGACATAGAAAGTGACTGTTCATCTGGCAAACCATCAGGTGACTCAGGCGGGGAACCAACACTGTATATAGTGGGGGTGGGGGGCTGTTGGCCTCAGCTGAGGATGTGCTGCTGGGATCTTCTCCATCCAACCAACACGTCTTTCACACAGGAAGCTGAGTCTGCGGACGCGTCCGTCAGTGGAGCTGAAAGAGTGCTGCAGTAGCTGAAGTCGTCTGAGTCGTAATCTATGATCATAATTAATCTTCTATTCAAGATTATCTGAATAAAAACAGAATTCATAACATTTTCAAAAAGTTGGAAAATGACTGTCCCTCAAAAAGTAAATAATACCTGATACTTTTTTGATAGTGATGTTTATTCAAACTGGTGACAAATTTGTGAAGTGTGGAGTGAAAATGCAGCGCTGTGGAAAGATTGTCATGTAACACAGATTTGTAACACAGAAGATATAAAATAGTTTGTCTAGTAACACACATGCCGGCAGTGATGGGTCATGTTTTATCTGTGGGAGACAGTAATGACGCGATGAACAACGCCAACAAAATACTGCAGTGGTGTCTGATTGTTCAGCTGATAAACTCGCTGCGTAGTTCTCTACAAACAAGTTACCATCTAGTGACCGAGGACTAGATAAGAACTAGTGGACTAGAAACCACTAGTGGACTAGAAACCACTAGTGGACTAGATAAGAACTAGTGGACTAGAAACCACTAGTGGACTAGATAGGAACTAGTGGACTAGAAACCACTAGTGGACTAGAAACCACTAGTGGATTAGATAAGACCTAGTGGACTAGAAACCACTAGTGGACTAGAAACCACTAGTGGACTAGATAAGACCTAGTGGACTAGAAACCACTAGTGGACTAGATAGGAACTAGTGGACTAGAAACCACTAGTGGACTAGAAACCACTAGTGGATTAGATAAGACCTAGTGGACTAGAAACCACTAGTGGACTAGAAACCACTAGTGGACTAGATAAGACCTAGTGGACAAGAAACCACTAGTGGACTAGATAAGACCTAGTGGACTAGATAAGAACTAGTGGACTAGAAACCACTAGTGGACTAGATAAGAACTAGTGGACTAGATAAGAACTAGTGGACTAGAAACCACTAGTGGACTAGATAAGAACTAGTGGACTAGAAACCACTAGTGGACTAGAAACCACTAGTGGACTAGAAACCACTAGTGGACTAGATAAGACCTAGTGGACTAGAAACCACTAGTGGACTAGAAACCACTAGTGGACTAGATAAGACCTAGTGGACTAGAAACCACTAGTGGACTAGAAACCACTAGTGGACGACGACTAGGAGTGGTTTCAGACACAACCAAAGTTGTAAAAAAGCTAAAAGTGTCAGAGAGACGCCTTCAGCCACACTCACGCTTCATTTATGAACTAGTTTAGTTGTTGGTATAAACTGTATAGTTTGTAAATGACGTTTGACTCCTGAGTAAAGTTTGTGTCCTCGCTGGGATCCTAGAGGGAGCATGGGACTTTGGAGAAGATATTTGACCGAGTCTGTTCTCACAGGTAAATGTGTCCCAGTATAAACGGACCGCGGTTCTGGTTCGCATTACCAATTAGTCAGACACAAGTTACGTGCGCTTGGCAAGGCTTCGCCCCAGACACTTCTGTTTTCGTACCACACTGTAAATGTGCTGGTTCCTGCTGCAGTGACAGTTAACTTAAAGGTCAGTTTAAAAGTCACTCGCTTTCGGATCCAGCCCCTAGCGGTCCGTAGAGGAACATTTCTGACTACTGGGTCAGCCAGTAGCCAGCCAGAGTTTTCCACAATGACTGGTAAAACAAACAAAACAAAAAAACCCTAGCTTGAGTGTGTCCACAGCAAACAAAGTCCACCACTTACACCTACTAGCTGACATTTTACAACTCATTTACTGACATAACAAAATAAAAGTGTCACAAAGGGTTTCATTCAGGGTTATTTCTGTTAACTCAATTCTCTCAACTCCGTTTTATTTATGACGCACTTTGAAAACAACAGAGTTGGCCAAAGCGCAGACCACCAAGGGAACTAAAACAAAAGCCAACAACCCATTAGGACCTGACCGGTCGCCGCGGTTTAGTTTGGTGGATCAAGGAGGAATTCTGATGGGAAGCTGCACCAACAACTCAGACAGCCCAGTTTCAATATTTGAAGCAACTTAAACATCACAAACTTCATACTGGTTATAACTTATACCAAACTGTGAATTTTACACCAGAAAGGTATAACACAGACACACTTAAGTAAATTTTAAGACAAAGTTTTTAAAAAACTGCTTGGCGCAAAAGTGAAACTGTGTAAATATATCTAATCTGCAGTGTGCACGACAGAAATCTTCATGTGTCATTCAAGGATTATTTTAAGAGCTAAGTTCAGCTATTAGAGAGTGAAGAACGGTAGCAGCATGGATGAATGTGTCATACAGTGGGATTGTGGATGATCCTGTTGGGCTGACACTCTGGAAAACTGGTTCTGATTATGTCTGAAAGTGAACGGAGATGAAATGGGTCACAGCAATCTGACTGTCAAGCAACAGACGAAAGCAGCCAATCAAGGAACGTTTCAAAAGTTTGACGAGATGAAGGTTCACGGAGGTTGGGGAAGAACGTGGATGAGGTGAAAAAGATTTTCTTCTTCAGGAACATGATTGACAGTGAAGCTGGAAAGACAAAGACATGAAAAGCAAAGCAGCCAAAGCGCCTGAATATAACAATTTTCTCCTGCATTAATTAAACATATATGAATGTCTCTGTGTCCAGCAATGTTCCAGTATTTGAAAAAAAGAGTATAATTTCAACACTAGAGGCGGGTCGGGATTCTGGGCGGGTTACTGACCCCAAAACCTTGCTGAGGCAGATGCAACAACCCCTACGTAAGGGGGGGTCCTGCTTCACTGTTGGAGCCTAGTGGTCGGTCGAGGACCTACAACTTTTCTCACTTCTGCGTTGGCTTCAACCCGGATGTGGTTTGGTCCAAACGAGTGCTTTTATGTTAAATCTTTTTTATTTGTTTTTCTGTTGTAGTCAGTTGAGTTTCCTGTTTTTATTTGTGATTCTTTCATTGTGTCTGTTGTGTTTCACAGAGCTGCTCTGATATTTGAGGCGTTGCTGTTCATTATTTGAATATTTATGTTACGTTACTGTAATTTGATTTTGTAAATGCCTCACAGTGTGAAGACGTGAATTTGTATGTTTAGCAGCCTGGACTGTTATTGCATTGACTCTTGATTCACATTTGCCTGGATGCATTTATTCCTACACCAAAAGAAGAATGAAGATGTGTAATCATTGATGTTTGCCTGCACTTAGCTTAAACTACTTACCCCGTTAATAAAACTTGGTATAGAGTTGAATCATGAGCAGTTTAATGACCTAACAACCACAGAATGAACAATTACATTTTTCATGTGGACTGGGAGCACTTTTGCTGAAATTCTCTGTGGGATGTTTGTATGATGGTTTTGATGTACAAACAAAACCCGAAGCAGGTCAGAGATGAAAAAAAAAATCAAACTAAGATTGTTGGTGTGATGGAAAATGTACGATTGTTAATTCATGTTGCTGCTGAATAAGTGATCAGCTCCAGGCTTTAAGGCACGGGGCATATGGGGAACGAGGAGGGGCGCAGATGCTCCTCAGGGCCAGAGGGCTGACAGGAAAACTTAAGAAGGACACGGAGAGGGAAGAGGAGCCGCGGCGGTATGTATGAGCAAGGAAGAATTTAGGGCAAAGACAGCAGGAACTGAGAGACATACACGCTGATGCCATTGTTCAGAATGAACCCTCTAAGCCAGCGTGGGATATATTTTTTCAGGGTGTTGCAGAGTCGCTGGCTGAAGCCGTCAGCCTTTGACCATCAGGTTCAGTCCAGCTCTGACCTCCAATAAAAGTAAAAAGCCCAACGATGAAAAGCTCTCCTGCTATTATAAAACCCCCTAATGGAGGTAAAACTCTACAAACACATACAGATGTATAAAACTGTCCATATAAAGCTTTAAAAGTTTTCTGCAACCCATATAGTGAAGCAAAGGAACCGATCCGGCAAACCCCCGGAGCTTCGAGAGGCTCTCAGCACCATCTGCTGGAGGGTTTCTTCACGGTGGCTGAGAGGAAAGGAACAAATCGGTTCCCTAAAATCATTTTCTCCACCGTCTTTGCCAAGCCTGCCTCTTCCTTTTAACACCTCCTTCAAACCCAGAAACTAGTGATTAGTTTCAGTTTGCAGCAGTGCATCTTTATCATGCATCAATAAAGAAGAAGGTAGATGAAAGTAAATAGAGGCAAATCTTATCATCAAAAGTTGCAAATCAATAGCTGCAAATCTTTTTATGTATTATATGATAACTTAAATCTTTAGTTAACTATATTGCCATTTAGATTATTGTGTGTGTGTGTGTGTGGGGGGGGGCACTCATACACATTAGACTTGTTTGAACTTTAAAAACAAAAATGTCCAATTTAAAGACACTAAGCCTAAAATATCCTCTCTTTTTTATGTAGGACAAGAGCCTAAATCAATGGGAAGGTTAATTCCGTGAACGCAACACTGACTGCTGTCTTGAGCATCTTTGCCTGAAGCCTTGAAAATGAAAACTCAACTTCTGCTGCAAAATAGAGAAGATCTCGTTCTTATTGACAAAATGTAACCAAACTTAACAGCAGGCAACAGATATTCAATTATTTTCTTTCTTTATTTTTTATTCGTTTATTTTTATTAAATTAATGCAGATGTTTTTAGACAGCAAATTTACAACTTAAGCTATAAAAATGTGACTGTTACAGAGCTTTGTTTGCATGGATAAATCAAAACCAAATATAGGTTATAAATTCACTTTCATCTATTTCTACTTTTTTTTTTTTAATTTCAGGCAGAATTCAACCAGCTGATACGGATACGAAAATGATCCGAACTATTCCTGGATTAACTGTGTCACTGGATTAATTCAGAGGTCTGTGATAAAGCGAGGACTCGCGTTTGGTAAATTACAAGTCTCAGTTGTTGACAAACAATCAATAGAAGCAGGAATTTGTGGCATTTGGTCTTTTCCAGGTCCAAGTTGACTGAACAACATTTACACTGGCTTGTAGAGTACTGCTGAGAGGCTGACAGCTTTCACAAACTGCTCTCTAGATTTGTTGCTTTGAAGTGCAACGAGAAATGTTTCTTACTGTTTGTCTCCATCGGTTTAGTGCAAGTTAAACTAACATGAAATTTGAATGTGAATGTTTGTTGCTTAGTTTATCATGCAAGGCTCCTAAATGTTTAAAAATTCTTGGTTTATACAGACATCTCACTTCTCTTTTGAAAGCTGTCTGCAGTTTTAATTAAGTGCCAACATTTAACCTTCCAAGTTGAAGAAAAGTTGCAGTCCTTTAACAGCAGTCGAACCCAGGATGAAGAGTGGAATAACTGCAGGATTTTACACATTGTGCCTAAATTAAACATATTTTTCTATAGACTTAATCCCTAGAATGGGGAATTTTATTGACTAAATGTGCAAACTCTTAAATTTCAGTAGTTAACATGTGCATAATATTATGTTTAGGTGTATTAAACAAGAAGAATATATTTACATGTTTTACATTTTTGGATATAAAATGTGTAATCACAATATTTAGTATCTCAAATAGACTTAATATGAAACTTTAAGGGTCAAATGTGCAGAGTTTAAAAGAGTATTGCTCTAAATTAGGAAATCTTTTAATATTAGTTAATTAATCTTTTGGAATTTGACATTTTAGTAGATTTGATATCCAGAATATAATTTAAGTGGATGAAAGGCAACTTGTAATAGACGTTATATCAATAAAATTGATTTGAAAGGTGCAAGATGTGTGTGTGTAAATATATATATATATATATATATATATATATATATATATATATATATATATATATATATATATATATATATATATACACACTTGTTTAAAAAAATAAGGAAATCCTTGCAGAATTTTTACTCTGAATAATCTTGCTTAATAAACAGTGAAAACTAAGTAACCACATAACCTTCTCGGTGGAGATAATTAGATTTTTTTAAATTCTCGCTGTCAGTATTCAAGCTTCAGAAAACTTTGTTCACACATGAGAACAGATATTTTATTCCATCTGCTGGAAACAAAAGTTATGAATAATAGCAAGTTTGCATTAAAATGTATGATCTCTTAAAGGGCCAAAGTTCAGATAACAACTGTACAAGTTGAAAGTTCTGACAGCACATTTCTTATTCTCTTTCCTTCGGTCAGGGTGAGTATTTGACGGTGGAGAAGAGGTCCCAAATGAATGCTTACAGACTGGAGGCGGGCTGAACTTTGATTAATTAAAATAAATGGTGCTGTAAAGGCAGGAAGTTCAGAAAGTGAAATTCCAAAATACTGAGTAGAATTCAGAACAGTCCAGGCTGTAATCCTCCTTTTCCCAAAGACAGTTGAGGAAGACCACTGTGAGCTAGAACAGGATGAGGTTGCTGCAGAAAGTGGTCAGCAAACATAATGACCATTTCCTTTGTGTATTTAATATAAATATTAAAAATGTAATTTCAAATCACAAACTAAGGTATTTTAGAACGAGCCGGCCTGATTCCGTCTTAACATTGAGGCAAGCAAACTGACAATGCCAGTATCAATCCAAATATCTCACATTTTAAGATCACTCTCAAAGGGCTCAAGAACCTTTACACCTCCACCCCAGACAGCATTATGTCTGTCCAACCAGGAGAAGGTCCTCAGTTTTACCCCAGTGGACCTGGAGCAGGAGGCCGGGACAGGTCCGGGCCCTCTGCTTGGGCTGTTGTCCCCAGATGGATGGATGGATGGATGGATGGATGGATGGATGGATGGATGGATGGACGGACGGACGGACGGACGGACGGACGGACGGACGGACGCCTGGATGGACGGACGGATGGACGAATGGATGGACGGACGAATGGACGGATGGACGAATGGATGGACGGATGAATGGACGGATGGATGGATGGACGGAGGGCTGCTTGCTCAGCCAAGTAAACCACTAGAACGCATCTCCCTGGTCTAAGTGATTAAAGGAGACCCACATTCTGTATTCTGGAAAACAAACCTCCACTAATGAAGAGCTCGCACCCACACAAATAACAAACCAGTTCAGAGAAGGCTTTGAAACAGGTCAGGAAGACAAAAACCAAACAAACTCCAGCTGAAATGACATGAACTAAGCTCACTTTTTTCAAATCTTTATTTATGACTTTTAAGATCATAAAACGTTTTATATTCAGTACCTGCCATATTTTATTTAAGTGAAAACCTGTGAAACATTCACATGTTTTATGTTGCATTGACTGGAGCAACAAAAGAGCTTTTTAACCCAGTTACATATACGTTGTATAATTCATCAAGGCTTACATACATAGATTTCATGACCTTCAAATGAAGTGTTCAACATATATTTAAATTATGATTTAACCTCGCTGACCTTGTGGTGTGTAGAAATTGCAGAACATCATTTGAGGATTCATTCACCTCGAAGTGGTTGTTTCCTGCCCTGACAACTCTGGGGTGCGTGGTCCTCAAACTCCCATCAGGTGCAGCTGCATCCATGTGGTCTGACAGTTGGTGAGGTTGACGGTAACTGGGACCTCTGCAGGAACGATGACTGCACTGATGTACCTTCTGTCTTACCTCTAACCCCCCGACAAATCTACAGGAGGGCATTCGCTCGTTGAGTCCATCTGTGTCCTCGCACATGGGACCAAGCACTGACGGGCCTCTGCAGTCATGAAAATACACAAATGCAAGCCGATCAGCACACAATTATACACTAAGTTCACTAAAGTAAATCTGTGATTTCACTTTTTTTGACGTGTCCAGCAAATGTTAGTTTCTGTGTTTAAATACCTCCTAACCAGGCGCCAGCATTTCAACTTCTGGCTTGAGGCCAAACAGGAAGTGGGAAAAGATGCAGTTGTTCTACGGACCAGTAGTGTCCGGATCCAGACCTGCGGTCCCTCTATGGACCAGTAGTGTCCGGATCCAGACCTGCGGTCCCTCTAAGGACCAGTAGTGTCCGGATCCAGACCTGCGGTCCCTCTAAGGACCAGTAGTGTCCGGATCCAGACCTGCGGTCCCTCTAAGGACCAGTAGGGTCTGGATCCAGATCTGCGGGCCCTCTAAGGACCAGTAGGGTCTGGAAACAGACCTGCGGTCCCTCTACAGACTCCTAGGGTCTGGATCCAGACCTGCGGTCCCTCTACGGATCAGTAGTGTCCGGATCCAGACCTGCGGTCCCTCTATGGACCAGTAGTGTCCGGATCCAGACCTGCGGGCCCTCTAAGGACCAGTAGGGTCTGGATCCAGACCTGCGGGCCCTCTACGGACCAGTAGGGTCCGGATCCAGACCTGCGGGTCCTCTAAGGACCAGTAGGGTCTGGATACAGACCTGCGGCCCCTCTATGGACCAGTAGTGTCCGAATCCAGACCTGCAGTCCCTCTATGGACCAGTAGGGTCCGGATCCAGGCCTGCGGTCCCTCTAAGGAACAGTAGTGTCCGGATCCAGACCTGCGGTCCCTCTAAGGACCAGTAGGGTCTGGATACAGACCTGCGGTCCCTCTAAGGACCAGTAGTGTCCGGATCCAGACCTGCGGTCCCTCTACAGACTCCTAGGGTCTGGATCCAATAGTGAGTCAGTCTTGACCTACTTGTTAAAATGTTAAACTTTACAACATAAGTAAATATATTTGCAGCCTGGTACAACAAAAACGTTTTCATCTCTATATCTAGATTTCACATCCATGGAAACTGTATGGGCAGATTCTTTTTTTTTTTTTTTTTTTGCACCACATCAGTTAAAGTTTTATTAAGCAACACATTCGTGTTCAATAACTTGGCTGTGCCAGATGTTTGATTGACAGCCGTCATAGCCAAAGTCCAGCTGCATTCACCTGAGCATCTTCTCGCTGTATTGACTTCTGATCTGTGATCTGACCTCTGATTAGGTTTAATATTAAGGTGGACATGTTGCAGGTTTGTTCATTCCACAGATTTACAAGATGTTGGAGTAAAAGGAAAAAGAGGCTTCAAAAGCACTCATATAAAACATGTGGATGACATCACGGAGGGTTTGTCCAGGTCTTCTTATACAGTCTGGGCTCTTGACACACACACACACACATATACACACAAACATAACAGCTGCATCAATTCATTTTTGCTTATTGTTAAGAATTCAGAACATCTCCACAGATGCTCATGAATACACTTGTACCTCGGAAACCTGCCGGGGTTATGTGTGGTGAAGTTTTGGAAGGCTCAAGGTCAGTTTCTGTTTAGTTTTTCCTGCTGAACTTGCTGTGAGGCCTGACTGTTTTACTGATTATCATCATCTGCCTGCACATACATGACAGTGTGTATTTGATAATACATTTGCTTGACTTTTGTTTTCCAATAGAGAATGGTGTTTTAATTAGATTTTTTTTTTTCTTGGATTCTTATTCACTGTAAATTAACAAAAAACTGAGTGGTTGTGTTTCAGTGCAAACAAAGAATTCAAAGTATACCTGAAAGAAAAGTCACCAATGCCAATCTTAGGTAAAGGAAGGATTTGTTTTATCCCCGTCCGTGGAAACACTGGAGCACGTTGGAAACAGATGGATTTGTGGGTATATGATAATTAGCACTGACATTTTAACGCTACAATCCAGCTGTGTCCACTCCCCTTTGCTGTATCCTGATTCCTTCTTCCATGTTAAGTAGAAAAAATAATTTGGTAAAAGTGAGGAGTCTAGCAACCACATATGATACATCTTCGTGTGATCATGAAAATTAGAAAAGGGAGAACAGCTGCTTACAAGAATATAAACACATTAACACCGAGGCGCCGCGTTGAGCAATCAGGAGCCTGACGAGGCAGCTGCCGGCTGTTAATCACAGCAACACGGAGCTTCCCCTTCACTCTTCTCTCCTCGGCTTTGTTCATGTAATCATCTGTATTTGGCTCTTTTTTACATCTTAGTTTCTGCTTTTATTTCTCTAATAATGTACACTTGGTGTTGTTTCATAAGATTTGAAATAATGTGTACAGAATTACTTGGTTTTTGGTCCAGGTTTAATTTTCATGCTCCAAGAATTGTTTTTTTTAATAAAGTATTAACAAAAAAGAGAGGAAGAGACATTTTCATTTTCCTGCCAGAAAGACGATCACAGATGCAGCTAGACTAGAATAAGTTATCTACCAGTTAGTTTGTCTGTGACCAAAATCAACTAAATCTACCAGTCAAACGCCAATATTCTGGTTTCTGGATTAAAACCGTCAAGGAAGTACAAAAGTACAAAAAGTTGCAGTTCCTCTGCTGCCCACTAGGGTCTGGATCCAAACCTGCAGTTCCTCTACTGACCACTAGTATCTGGATCTGGACCTCCGGGAATTTTGCAACTATGTCCAAGAATACAGAGGTTTCCGTGGAAACAAATTGTGAAGGGTGTGTGTGTGTGTGTGTGTGTGTGTGTGTGTGTGTGTGTGTGTGTGTGTGTGGAGACAACAGCCATGCACAACTCTGCAGAGGCAACTACAACCCTTTCAGAGGTAACTTTTCAAATATATTCATCTTTGTGCACACTAAACAGAAAATTCAGATCATGAAGTTTTACAACTTTTCTGAGGACAATGATATGGATTATGATTTTTATGACACAATCTTCCTCACAAACTTTGTAGGCAAACAATGAACAGAGAGAACAGCAAACGAGGAAGCGCCCACAGTTTTACAGGAATTATTCTTAATTACACACAAAGCTGCTATTTGAGTCCATTGTGCCTCCTGAAGATTGACAGTCCTCGGCACAATGTGTTGACTGCGCCCTCCTTCCTTTCTCATTCTTTATTTGTTTTTCTTCTCTTCTTTTGAGGGTTACACATGCACCATAAACGTTTTCAACCCTTTATAATTTCCACTGTAATCAGTCTGTTCTTTTTTTGTGTTAAAGGCTTAATCAAACATCTCATATCCGCTGCCAGCCAGAAATGTGTTATTCTGACAGAAAAACAAAAACGCATGCAATTACTCCGTTGGGAACGGTCCCTCCTCCCATCTACAGCTGCAGAACGGAGGGCAGTAATCCAAACTCGTCCTCCTCCTTTCTCACGTTCTTCTGTGTGCTGGAAATAAGAACCCCATAATGACGGAGGATGTAAAGATGTGTTTTGTGCTGTACACGATCTGAAAACACTGACCACAGCGGCAGGTTGCGACTCTCCTCCACCATGCAACCGTCACCCTGTGATTAATAATGAGGGTTTTTCCTGTTGCTTTTGTCATTTGTGAAAAGGTTAACATTTCAGAGTTGAGACCTTTTATTTTGGATCTAATTAAATGTCGGAGAGAACAAAAGTATCTGAAACAAACTTATGGGCTCCATTACTTTTTCATTTTATGTACACAGATATGCTTCCATTAAAGAAAGAAAGAAAGTCCACTTAAGAAACTTCAACCTGGCAAAAGTAATGATAATTGACTGTAAAGTGACTAATGAAAAATCAGGCAGCACTTTTGAATTGTGGTTCAACTGGATCATTAAAAAATAAAATCATATGTCTTGCAGGGCCTTTAACAAGTCAGCCTGATGATTGAAGACAGCTGCGATGTTAATTACATGAATTACACTTTAGTTTAACACGTCACTACGGTCAAGTTTGTACCAGCAAGTTTTATTAGGTTTTATTTAATGATTCTTCTGAACCTCGATTCAAAATCAATGTGCAACTTTTATTTATTATTATGTTCTGTAAATTATGATTTATTACTACTTGTCTCAGTTTTAATTGATTTCAGTAGCTATTGTGGTTTTTTTTCCTACTTAGGGTCTTTAGATGAGGTGAAAATGTTTCAGGCAACAATATGGTCTAAACGATGAATAAGGTGGCAGAGAAGATTGAGAGCTTCTTACAAAAAAAAATAAAATGAAGGTTTCTGTAGTGGCCTGATGATGAGGAGCAGACTATAACGCAGGCCGAGCATTTAGCGGTTTTGTAGATTATTGTTTTCAGCTCAACAAGCCAGCACTGAGCTCTGGAACCATCTGGCTAATTAGTTGTTTATTTTGACATATCTGGCTGTATTTTTCTTCTTTAATGCTGCAGTTTGGGGTCATTTAGAAGATTCCAAGATTTTTGTTTCTTTTTTTATGTTTTTATATGTTAAATGATATCTTGCAGCCCCTGTTTATCCTGGATAAGGATGCGTTGAGGGCTGCAGATGTGTGGGTATTTACATCGACACAGGCTGATCTGGAGGACTGACAGCGCACAAACAGACTAATAGAAAAGACCAAAAGCACAAAGGGACTAAACTGATGAAGAGGGCTATTTCTGCCACTGGCTGCAGACAGGAGACATTTGAAGCTGAGTGGAGAGGAGGACACTGAAGAACCTGTTATCTATCATGGATAACCTTGACCACCCTCTCTATAACCACTGTAATAATAATTATTATTTTTATTGTTGTTATCTCATGCCATAAGTCTGTCCTACTCATCTTTTTGTTCATTAGTTTTTGTTGTGTTGTTTTTTTGTTTGTTTTTTCCATCGTGGTAAATGTGTGATTTATGTTTTATTTTCTAAAAAACAAGTTAGAATTTTACCTACGTCGTTAATAAGATCATTCTTACAATGTTTTACCGAGTGACTTTGAAGCGTTATCCTCCTCGGTTTAGATGCCTCCGAGCTGCCTTGAACGCACCACGGCGCGCTCTCGTGTCGGTCTGTTTGGATTTATTACTTGAACGGATTATTTACAAGTTAAGGAAAATGGGAGACGAATTGGGTGACGAGTGGTGGACACACGATACCAATTCAGGTATTTCACTTCACTCTTGTATGTTTAATTCCCAGTGTGTCTGAGCAGGTTTCGAGTATTTTACTTTGTAACCCATGCTGTCCAGAAGCTAACTAGCTGCGGTGCTAACCGTAGCTTCTGTTTCTTAGCAACGTTGTGACGGTTGTCTCGGCAACCAGCTCCGTAAAGCACGTGTGTAAAACATAGAACAAAAAAAAAACTTGGAGCATGGTTTGGAATGTCTTACTTTTATTGTGAGATAAAATATAACGGAGGCTAACCTCGGTAACCTGAGTTTTACGGGGGAGCAGCTGTGTAAAAACACGTGTGAACGCTTAAAAAAACGTTTTAAAGGTTTTACTAACGTTGTATGCCGTGCCCATCCCTGAAACATCATAGCTGGATGTCTCGGACACAGAACTTTGTGCGTTTCTGCTCAAGTCCAACTGAAAACATGAGCTCAGGTTTCCTGCTGCTGCTCAGTGCGTTGCTGCTGTTCGCCGGCAGAGGGGGGCGTCGTCGCCTGTAGATGCTGCTGTTCGCCGGCAGAGGGCGGCGTCGTCGCCTGTAGATGCTGCTGTTCGCCGGCAGAGGGCGGCGTCGTCGCCTGTAGATGCTGCTGTTCGCCGGCAGAGGGCGTCGGCGTCGCCTGTAGATGCTGCTGTTCGCCGGCAGAGGGCGGCGTCGTCGCCTGTAGATGCTGCTGTTCGCCGGCAGAGGGCGGCGTCGTCGCCTGTAGATGCTGCTGATCGCCGGTAGAGGGCGTCGGCATCGCCTGAAGATGCTGATGCTGCTGATCGCCGGCAGAGGGCGGCGGCGTCGCCATAAAGATGCTGATTCAAATGATCCGGATACTGCTGCAGAAACGTTTTTAACGGATATGCTCGGACATGGGTTTACCTTAACTTTCATAGCTTTTACTTGCATACACACAGACCAAATATAAGAACTACCAAAGTACCTTTAAACCTTACACCATGTGGTGTTAGAATATATTGAATAATATAAATATTGTAGATCCTGATCCTGAGCCAGGACTGGTAGCAGCTCATTGGCTCTAGACATCTAGTGTTTACCTGTTCAGGTCTTCCAGGAACACTAGATGTTTCCCTGCTCCAGCACACGTGATTTAAATGGACTG
This sequence comes from Xenentodon cancila, assembly GCA_014839995.1. Taxonomy (NCBI): domain Eukaryota; kingdom Metazoa; phylum Chordata; class Actinopteri; order Beloniformes; family Belonidae; genus Xenentodon; species Xenentodon cancila. Next base: position 2,168,901 of record CM026200.1, on the reverse strand, counting down.
GACATTAACAGACCTCTGCAGACCCTGCTGATGAGCTGATTGTGATCCGTTCATTTGAATCAACCTGTTGGAGACAGGAACTGTAAAACCTGCAGGGCATTGGCCCTGGAGGACCTGGATCGAGGAGCACATGCAGCAGCAGTGCTTATAAGAAACCCAACCACATACCTCCTTCACTGTATTTTTGTGAACCCACTGAATTCATGAGTTGATATAAATGTGTGTGGTTTGAGATAATTGCATGAATTATTCCAATGTTTATACCTACAGCTCCACAGACTGTTTTAGGTAGCTTTCTCCTCATATTAACGCACCCCTCCCTATTTAGCACTGAGTAATACATTTGCACATTTTGATTCTATAGAGAGATGTTCTCATACTATTTTTTTTTTGTTTCTATAACGTCACTATTCTCTCAAATTCTGAATTTTTTTTTTCTTTGCAATTATTGCAACTATTTAGCATTATATTTACACCTGCAACATGCTTCACCGTTTGTTTCTCAAGTCATTGCTTTCACTGCATTCGATGTGATGAGAGCCTTGTGCCTTTTGTTGGCATTTTTTCGTTTTGTTCTGAGGAATCATTTTTGGATTATGGTTGTGACGCAAGTCCAGAGGAGTCTGACAGGAGAAAAGATGAATAAACTGCCTGTTGGTAGGGAGTCCATCAGAATTCAGTCCTCCAGGCTGCATTACTGTATTCCGAGCCTTTGTTGTTCATGTGAATAGATGTTTCCTTGCGACAGAGTGATTATAAAGCTTTTTTTTATGTATTTGCTGCACAAGCTTGACTCAAATCTGTGTGTGATCTACTTGTGTTGTATTTTATATCCAGACATGTGTGCAGCCGTTTCTTTTTGGAGGTTAGTGGCGTCACCCTGACTGACGATCGTTTCTCACATTTATATCACAGAGCTGCTGAGCAGTAAAGGCAGAACAGGGGGGTTGACGTCTGTTGGATCTGGTTTGAGCTTGACTTTGAAGCTTTAAGAACGTTGGCCCAGACAATACAATAAAGATTTGCTAAAAAACAACCTTTGCCCAGTGTTTAATCCAGCATCTTGACACAATCGGACACAATTATTTTTCTCTGTTACACACAAAAGTTAAACATTTCAGTGTTTCCCACAGAAGCAGATGATACTTGTGGTGGTCCAGGTTTGGTGGTTCATTTAATTTTTTTTTTTTTTTTTTGCCTTTTGTGAATGTTTTTAATTATTATTCACAATACATTTAAGGTAATAGAACAGTTTTCAGTTCACTCTCGTTGCTGTCCTTGTCAGCTGTCTTGCTCCTTGATGTGCTACTGACTTCAGTTGGGCTTTCAGTCACCACGTTTACTAGTTGTTCTGGTTTGGCAGACACATTTGAGCTATCACTAAGACCCGCCCCCCTCACGTGCAGACAAGCCAATGGCTGTTGAGTGTCGGTTCCATATGGACCAGAAGTCGGATATCTGAAGCTTTTAGCTCTGGGTGATTCTGGGTGAAAGGTGGTCCTCTTGTGTCCAACAACCGTTCAAACAGATCACTGAACAAAGGTCGAAATATAAACGTAAACGTCTTATACCCATACTCAAAATTTGCAACAAAGATCTTAAATGTATTTGGTTATGTCTCACAGAAAATGGAGCATACTAGACATTCTATAGGGTCTTTTTATTATTATTTCCATGATAGTAAAAGTCCAATAAGCAGGCTTTACAAAGACTCGTGTGGGACATTGTAAAGCTTTCATTTAATGGTTTGTACACTGTTGTTTTAAACAATTACTCTCAGAAGGAGTCTTTTTTTTTTTTCACTTAATCATAAAGGCCACTTACTGTAATATTTGAGTGTGCTGCCGGAGCGTTAGCAGACGATATGGTAATACTACTTGTAATTTTTCCTACACCTTTTACATGGCAGCCATTGGTGATTACTTGAGTTCTTTGTTCGTGCCGAAGAAAGTAGGACCCAGCGTGTTGATGGGTGCTGCTGTTCATGCCACTCACAGGCTGCATGTATGGGCTCCCCACGTGGATGTGGATCTTACTGTCTTCTGTTGCGATGAAGCTGGGACTTGCGTCGCTGCTCCGGGACTTCTGGTGCTGCCAGCCGTTCGGCCGCTCGGGAGTCTGGCAGAAGGAGGCCTGATCTGTAACCTCCGTTGGCTCAGGAGAACAGGTCCTGACTGTGACAATTTGAACAGGCGAGTTGTCTGGTGAATTTGGACTTAACGCTTGAGAGACTGGTGTTCCATTTGGTGAGGAGATGGTTCGGGCGGGGCTTGAAGAAGGAGATTTAGGATGAGCTGCAGGTGGACCAGAGTTCTGGATGATGGTGATTCTCTGTTTAGGCGAGGCTCCCCTGGTTGGGATGACGGCCGTGTTGGTGTAAGGTGTGGCTGTGTCCCCAGATGGGCTGCTGATCTCCAGGGTGGCGGTGTTGAGCGTGTGATGGGGTGTTACTTTGATGTGCAGGGGCTGCCCAGGTGTGTGCGTTAGCATCGTCACTTCTCCATTAACTGTTTGGTGCGAGTCTGCTTCTGAGTGGCTCCTAAACCAGCCGGTGGTGGTGGTGTTTGCTGTGTTCAAACTGTTAAGGCTGTTGACTAGTGAGCTTCGTCTGTTTGTGACCTCTGGATTGTGGTTTGGATCCTGGTCTGTGGTTTCTCTGTCAAAGATCCGGCTGTAGTCGGGAGGCATGCTCCCTGAGGGTTCAGTTTGGACTTCTCTGGAGGTCTGATGATTGTCTGAAAACAGTTTTCTAGCATCAGATGTCTGATTCCGGATTTTTCTATACCCATCAAGCTCACTCCCCAGTTCCTCCATCTCCCTGGCCAGGTCTTTGTTCTTGGCTTCCTGCTGGGCCAGTTTTCTCTGGAGCAGGGATTGATCCATTTGCACCTTGCTGATAGATGTCTCTGTTGTCATGAGCTTCTGGAGTCTCTCCTTCAGGATATCTACCTCTCTGGTTAAGAGTCTGCATTTAACCTGCTCCTTCTGAAGATGGCAGAGGAGAAGGTGCTCCTGACTGACCTCCTGCTTCTCCACCTGCTCGTACCTGGAAAGCTCCTTCTTTGTCATCGCTAGCTCTTCTGTCAGAGCTTGTGTCCTGTTCTGTTCACCCTTCAGCCTCTTTTCCAATAACTCAAAATCCTCCTCCAGTTTCATCAGTTCTCCTTCCAACACCACCTTGTCCTGGAGTCTCTTTTGAAGTTTATCCAACTCCTGCATCAGTTCTTTTACTTTGTTGTCCTCACTTTGACAGTTGTAGGCCGTGTTGTTTGGAACGGAGCTGCATGTGTGCTTCTCCTCTTTTTCTTTTCTGTTGTCAAAGACATTTAACTTTTTCTTCATTGTGGTTATTTTACTCTGCAGCTCTTCGTTCCTCTCCTCCTCTGTTTTTAGCCTGTACTGTAGCTCATCCTTTTCCTTTACTATGGTTTTAATCTTCTCTTCTAAATCTGCTTTAAACTTCAAAGCCAGCTGCCTCTCCTCTCGCAGTCTGTCTGTCATCGTTGCCAAACCACCAGGCTCGTTTCTTCTGCTCTCCTTCCGGTTGATTTTCCCGTCTGCTTGTTGGAGCCTCTCGGCCATGTTCTTTCTGTCCTCCACCAAGGCTACCGTCAGTGTCCTGAGCTTGCCCAGATCCTGTCTCACAACCATTTCACTCTTTTCCAGTCTGCTTTCAGCAGCCTCCAGTTCTTTCACCCTCAGCCTTAAAGCATCAAGCTCTTCAGACAGCATCTTGCTGGCCCCTCTCTCTCGTTCCAAGCTGCTCTTCAGATTCATACAGTCCTGTTTGCTTTTTCCTAAAGTCTCTTCTATCCTGTCCAGCTCACTGATTCTGCTGTTGAGTTTGTCCACTTCAGTCCTCAGACTACGGCAGTGGTTGGTCTCCTTTACAAGTCTGCGGTCCAGCTCCTGACACTGCTGTGCCATTCGTATCAGCTCTTCGTCTTTCCCCTCCATTTCCACGACCCTTCTCCTCAGCACCTCCACCTCTGTCAGCAGACCTGGGGCAGTCATGGTGTTCTTCTCTTGTGTTCCACTTCAAAATGCAGGGATTTGAGCTCCTCCTCCACTAATGCACTGGGTTTAGCCACACAGATCCTATACTTAATATAATTAGTGACTGTAATCAGATTTTTAAAGTATCCCTCTGTTCCTCAGCCAGCTTCCTCAGACACCGTTGCTCCTTCACAACCAGTGATGCAAAAGCCTTGAACTTGGTCAGCTCCTCCTTCAGATATGAAAGTTCTCTATTTAGTTTTTCCTCCTTTGTGTCCTAATATTTTCTCTTCTTTAAAAGCAAAAAGCTTGAATCTGTAGAGGAAAAAGAAAATACACGGTTGTCAAACAAACTAATGTATTTATGCTGTCATCCCCAAAATACTGCTAGAATTTCAGCAAAACCTTTGGATGTCTGTATACCTTGGGAGTCTGTGTGTAGCCTCATCTGTATATAAGTTGTTGGGTACTTTTCTCTCTAGGCGGTATGCAATCTGTTGGATGTTTTTACAACACAGCAGATGGTCCCTTAGCAGGGATTGTTGGTTAATTAAGAAGTTGTTCTTCTATTGAGCACCCTGATCACTGCACCAAGTCACCCCCTCTCTATCCACCTCAGATGCTACCAAACTTAGAGTAGTTACTTATACTCAGTATTGTTACTTCTTGACGTTTCTCTGGATGCGTACCAGAAATGTAGTCAAAGCATACGGAACATTTTGTGTGACAAAAACCCAGCCTTTTTGGGAGAAAAGTTACAGTTCCTTTACTGACAACACAGGCTGCCAAGTGACTCAATCTCTGTTAACCTCCAGTTTAAAATGTCCAACTTTACAGCAGAAATAAACAAATTCACAGCCTGGTTCAAAAAACAGTTTGGTCTGTACTCACCGATACTAACCCAGCACCACCTAAATGCAGCGGTTTGAAACGGGACATTCTTCAGTATTTAACGTTTTCTCCACTGTGGTTATTTTACTCTGTAGCTCTCTGTTACAGAGTTAGCGGTGCCCCGCCTGCCCATTTACAACAAGGCCCCCAGGTTTACTTGAAATAAAAACGCTTGAAAAGTGCTCAGCAGAAAACCCGTGGGGTGACGTTGCCAATATTCTTTCCCAAAAATATTTTATGTCTGTGGTTCACTAAGTAAAATACTTCAAAACAACATGTTACTCCTGCTGAGTGTTATCTCATTGGCTTCAAGTTGAATGTGCCGCCGTTGATGTGGCGCATGTGCAAAATGGACCAGAATGGAATTGATGAAAAAACTGAGGGAGACCTGCTGGTCATCAGTCAGGCCGGTCCTTGCCGGTCCCTGCTTCTCTCCTGTGAGTAAAGATCTCACAGAGCAATGGTTCACATGTGAAAGAGATTATGTTTTGTGTGGTTAATTGTACAAACAGATGACTGGATGTTGGTTGGTCTGGAAGGGTCTGAGGAAGAAGCTTAGCCAAGAGCCAGCAGCTTGTGCTAACCAAGCGTCTGCTAATCGCAGTGGTCTTTTCTGATGTTGCCACTGAAACGAGATTGGAGAGGGGTGGTCCTGTCACAAATGTTTACCAGCAGAGCCACAGCTCCTCCGGTGTGGATCGATGGAATAATCAAGGGCTGTGGCAGATTATTCCAGGACCCTTCCCAACAGAAGTCTTGTGAGAACTGCAGTCAATCAGCCTGGGATGCTTGTCAGACTCGTACAGGTCCAACCCTGGAGTAGCAGTTGGAGCGACGGGTGTCCCAGCGGAGCTCTTTAGGAACTCTTGAAATGAGGATGTTTGGACAGATTTGATTCGAGTGAATGTAAAGTAATATGATTTACATTATCCATGAGCACAAGCTAAGCCAGCCAAGGTAAAACAGATATTATAGTTGCAGTTAAGGTGGGCGTGTTGCAGCCGGCTTCCCAGGTCTGTTTGTTCTGCTGATCTGTAACATGGCGCTTTACAGTACACGGAAAAAAGGCTCTAAAAGCAATTTCAGAAACCCGTGTGTGATGTCGTCTGGGGGGTTGTCCAGTTCTTCTTATACAGTCCACGGTTCTCCTTAATGCTTTTATTCTGTTTATAATTAATACATTTGGACAGTTTTCCGATAGTTTAGGTTGTTACCGTGGTAATGTCTCATGTTTTTCTTGGCCAAAAATGTTTTCACATTTTATAAATAGCCTAGTTAAACTACTCCGAGGTTTTGCACTGATTTGATTATTTTTAAAAATAAAACTGTGCTGAATGTCCTTTAGAGCATATGTGCTTCCTCTTCCATGATGTGTGTTTTGATATTTTTAAGCTGTAATCTGCATTGGTAACTCAAATTAGCAAAACTTTAAAGCTCTGTGGGCATGCACAGCATGCTGGGAAATCAGGCATAAATGTATAAGATGAAGACATTTATTAGCTTAACTTCAGCATATGTTTTGTATTGTCTTAAATTTGATTGATAATTTCTCTTTAAAAGAAAATAACTGAAAAAAACTGTAAAAGGTTACAGATTGAGGTGCAATTTACCATCTCTAAAAGCACAACTTTTAAGTGCTGTTTATTTGGAGTGAACCTTTTGTTGACCTTTTTAAAAACACCTCTTTATATGATTCTGCAGAGTTGGCATAACGTTAGTTGTAAATGCTTCTTTTAGTCAGAAAAAAAATAAGTAAGTAAAGAAATGTTTGTACCTTTTTACTGGTTAACAGCGTTCTTACCTGTGCAGATTTGCCAGCCTCGGTCCTTGATTAAAAATCCTCGGCTAGTATACCACCTCTGTCCTTTCACCTCCTGCTTTCCGTGAGATCTCAATGATGTGGACATTCCAGCCGGAAAACCAAACATTATGAGAAGTGCTCAGAGTCTCACTCACAGTCAGTGGCGCCCATTACATCATCAGCAAGTCCTTATATGGGACTGTACAGGCTCTAGTACTGTGTGTGTGTGTGTGTGTGTGTGTGTGTGTGTGTGTGTGTGTGTGTGTGTGTGTGTGTGTGTGTGTGTGTACTTCAGACCATTCCAGATGAGGTCATTGCATAGTCATGCCAAAGAGGCTAATGGGAAGGACAGAGTGGTTTTATACGTGTTTGCAAAAGAAAATCTTCAAAAAAGATTATGTCCTCTAAACGCGCTCTAGTTTAAGCAAACATGTTAATCATGTTACACAAGTTCCAAACTTGAGTTGTCATGTCTCACAGACCATAACTCCTCTAAAACCATGTAAACTGTTTTATGCAGTGTTTGCGTGGCGCTCTTATATGTTTAGAGAAGAAAGGCGTGTTTTTGTGAGTTGTAGCTGCTTTGCCTTGACTGAAAGATGACATCATCAGTTCATTGGCCCTCAATTACATCCATATGTCTTTTACTCTCTTTCTCCACTGCCTCCCATCTGTCTTTATCTTTTTCTTTTTCATTTACTTTCCCATGCTACCTTTTCGCTTTTAGTTTTGAAGTTGCACATTTTTTGGAACTGCAAATGTTTACCTTCTCTTGCTGTCATCAGTAGAGTCTTGGTCCATATGCTGGATGAAATGGCCCCTTTTTGGTTTTATTCATGTCAAATCTACCTGGGAGGAATGAGTACTTTTACAACTAGTCTTGACTGACACAGCAACAATCCCTGAAATTGCAATTGAGCAGTTATTAGAGGAGAGTATTAAAGTGTAGTTGGAGAAGAACATAAATATTGGTATAGTCGTGTTACCCTCTGGGAGCACTTTGCTCTACGGCTCCTACTTCAAACTTTCACAACAAAACAGATTTGTTGTAGTGTTTTTTTTTTCTCCTCTGTTAAACAGATGCATTAAGCCCCATATTTTTCCACAAGTCATTAAGAATTTACAGAACCCCTGCGTAGGTGCAGTTACACTTCACTTTCCCAACATTTATGTTTACAAGACTATTAAACATCAGTTATGCATATCTATGCAGATTACTCGTATTCTTGGCATTCAAAGAAAGCTTGTGCAACAGCGCTTTCAGAACTGGATAAACCATGGTCCTCGGACCCTTCCAGACCAACCCACAACCAGTCACCGTGGTCTGTAAAATTAACAACACAACAAAATGCATTCTCTTTAAAATATGACTGTTTACGTTCTGTTAGTTCTTTGATTACAGCTCAGAAGTCAAGACTGAGCTACGTAGCAAAATGACAGCTTGTCATTGGCGTGTTGGCACTGGTCTACTGTTGAACAGGTCGAGCCGTTTGATGCAAAGAGTCGTCAAATTTCAGTCTAGTAGCATCTAATACAATCAAACCTCACGGAGGACATTTAAATATACCATCAGTGTTTCACGTCATCAATTTCCTGCACTGGTGAAGCCAGAGAAACCGACCCTGATCCCAACGGCGTTGGTTTAATGTCCTATCAACCATCTTTGGTTCACAGCTGTTTTATTTGCTGTGATTGCAACAAAACCGGTTCAAAACATAAATTTGGTAAAAATAGGTTGTGTCTTTAGATTTAAATTCTCTCCATCATAGAAATTGCAGCTTGGATATGAAGCATGCTCATTACATAAGTTAGTGATGTAAGGTTTGTTTTCAGAGAATGGTTGGCTTTAATCCTTTAAGTGATTCAGGGTAAATGTGGCTGCTTGTTTCTAAGTCAGACTGGCACTTAGTTAATGTTTTTGTTTTAGAGCGATAAGATTGGCCTTTTGACAGTCATCATACTTATTATAAAGTATGATGACTGTGAAAACTATATATATATATATATATATATATATATATATATATATAACCCATATACACAGATGTCTTATCGGTCTACTGATGATAGTTACTATTGTATCCTGTCTTGTACCTTTGACGGTGTCTCTATATCTCTATTCTTTCTTATTTCTTGCTCTACCCGGCTGGTCTTCAGCAGGAGGGTCCCCCCTCATGATCCAGGTCCTGATCCAGGTTTCTTCCCTCTTAAAGGGGAGTTTTTACCTGCCGTTGTTTATGTAATAATTGCTCGGGGGTCATGTTCTGGGTCTGTGCCCTGTGCTGTAGTTTCAAGTACAGGTTTTGAAGTCACGTCTTACACTGAATTAAACAAAATCAAACCTGTGTTTTTCTGTTCAGTTTGGAATTCTGTAGAAAAAGTGTGTATTGTCTTATGAGCCAGGTCCGTCTCCAGGTTTCTTCCCTCTTAAAGGGGAGTTTTTCTTGCCACTGTTTGGTTTAAGGTTTTTACCTGACGTTGTTTATGTAATAATTGCTCGGGGGTCATGTTCTGGTTCTGGAAATCTGAATCTGGAAAGCGCCTAGAGACAACTTGTGTTGTAATAGACACTATATAAATAAAATTGAATTGAAAATTGAATATATATATATATATATATATATATATATATATATATATATATATATATATATAACTTGGTGTCTCTACATTATGCTGTCTAATCATATATTTCATCAATAAATGTCAATGAACCGTGGTCTTTATTGAAACTCGTTCGTGGTTTCCCTACTGATTAGAATTGACAGAATCCTAGTAAAGTCAGTCGCTCCACCAGCATCGCTATTTTTGGTCTTTAATTGCATGTGCGGCGTTGGACCGTGAAGCCTTTTCATTTTAGCACAAAGTTGCAGACAACTAGTCTCCGTCCAAAGCTGCAAGCCCAGAGCGGGTCCGGTCTCTTCATGCTGAGATCACAGAGCGGACGCTGGTGGTACGTGAGCCAACACAACCAGGGACTTCAACAACCAGCCAGTTCTTGGCCACGAATTTTACAGGGAAACTAGTGACCACTTTCATGTTTGGTCTAGCTATGTCCTTCAGCCACATCTAAACATGCTTCCTGTCTGGGAAGGGGGTCATTCCTACCAACCAGAAAACCCTCGATCTGGTTGACTTGAGTTCAGAAGAAGGCTTCGTCTTGAGCTGTGCGGTATTGTTGAATTGGACAGGAAAACGCCAATTTAAGATTGTAGATGTAATTGCATGTGAGCGCATGTTAAACTATTTACAAAGGAGCATGAACAACACCAGGCTGGCCACAACGTCTCGGCATGTCCAGGAAGTACTGGACTGCATCTGAGTTTAGTAACTCCAAGTGCTGTTTTGAGGTCACATGTGCTGTCTAGTAGAGATGCAGCAACCAACAGAGCTTTAGCTCACTCACTCAGCCATGAAGAGGTTTTCAGACCATCATAGAGTAAAATAATCTCTGCCTGTACCAGTGTGTATCGCAGAGCTCGGATCTGGCTTGCTCCAGTGAGCTGAAATACTGAAATCCCCCTCCCACTCTAGCGGTAAATCCTCGTCTCCTTTACATCTTTTTACAGGGCTTCAGTTAATCGTGAATGGCTACTAACTTAGACATGGCCCTACACTACTGATGTTGTCTTAAATATAGATTTTCTCTGCCCTGATGCAGTGGCGTGGCCATGCGGTTGCTCTCATAGACCAAAGCTTTCTGGCTCTTTTCCTGCTCCACCTCCGTCTGTAGAGCCTCATTACGAGATCGGTACATCTCCACAGGCTGCTCTATCATCTGTCTGGGTGAACACTTCTGGGCCTCCACCACGTGACCGAGCTGAGGGATAAAGAACAAATCCTAAAAGGCGTGAACTGAGGGCAGCTGGACATGTTTTCTCTATTCTTGAAGACATGTCACCTCTCATCTGAAAGATGTTTCTCAATAGATGGTGAAGAATCCTTGCAGATGAGACGCAACACATCTTCAAGAACCAAAAGAAGTCCAGATGCCTTCTATTCAGGGATTATTATGACTGACAGGTGGACGATCTACATAAGCAGAGAAGGAGTGACTGTAAAAATAAAATGATGGTGAACGTTGACTTTTTACAGGTTTGTCAAAGGTGAGTGAGATCAGGGTAGCTGTCTCGTAGCATTATTTATTTATTTTTTGTAATTTAAGGGGTTCATACCTGAATTTGTTCAGGTCTTGACAGGTTTATGGTTTTACTTGCCCCAAACAAAACTTTTGGCCAGTTTAAATAAATTGAATAAAATAAAAGAAATTCACCATCTGTAGACACAATAGCTGCTCTGAGTTTACTTAAAGGAACATCCTGACTTTAAATGAAGTCACGGTTTGTTATTACGTGGTAATGAGTGTAAACTAACCCCAAACCTACCCGCCAGGTGAACCACTGTGGGCAGCCCACTGCTCATAGTGTAACTGGTGACGGCTTAAAAAACCGAATCCTGAACCCCCCAAGAGGATTAATAAAGTATGTAATTATTGTTAGTTAGACCAGTGATTTTTGCACATACAAAGTTAAAATGATCTTTGTAATCTGTAGGGATCACTGAAGTGAAATGATGTTTTGAGTCTTTTTAGAGGCTTAATAGAGCCTGTTATTCTGAAGTTGTACTGCAGAGGTGGAACTTGGTCCAACTCAAAACTTCTTCACGGATTCACGTTGTTTTGTTCCCTAATGAAATTTACCTTAAAGGCCATCTAATATTACACTTCAGGATGTTCCCTTAAACTTTATAATGGTGGCAGTTACAACACTGTTGGCTGTCTCTGTTTCTCAATATTAAAACCATTTTTTCTTGTTAATAACAGCTGCATTTATTGACATACAGCAATGTTACTGGGACTACACCAACTGATGACGTATCGGCTTTGTTTAGAAACTCCAGAGGTGAAGCCACACCTCCGTCCCATTCCCTCATCGGAGCGCCCCAGAGAACATAGCTCGCCAACTTGGTGTAAATTTTTGCCATGTTATTTCTCAGGTTTTATTAGTGTCCGTTGGATTCTTCTTTCTCTTGCTGCTGATTTTGGCCGGTTTTTGTTGGAGGAAAATGTCTGTTGAGAAAATGTACAATATTTACAAAAATGCATGTTTTTGTTTTTTTTTTGTTTTTTTTGCACTGTGGGAGGAGTCTGGAGTAGCGCTGCAGCTGAACCAGGAACCCTCCTGCTACGATGCAACAGTCCACCACACGTTTGTAAACTGTTTTCAGCATAATATGATTTCAACCATTTGTCTTCAAGGTACATCAGACTTTGTCTTTTGCATAGTTTTGTTCACAGATTTAATTAGATTTTCTATGTGGGTTCAAATTGTTTGCTGTTGCCTCAGAACAATTTGAATTCTTGTTTTTAAAACAGAGCACCAGTCACGTGGACTAGAGGACTTTACTTTGTTTAAAAACACAAGTAGAAATTAATTTCTGAAGAAATAAGCCTACGAAACCAACCAGGAGGCAGTCATTTAAGTTTATAGATTTCTAATCATTGTCGAAGGAGAAATGTACAACTTGCAAAATAACAAGTCTGTGCAGCGATGCTGCAGTCATGAGGCTTCTCCTTCAACACAAATGAATTCATCTCATTCAAATCAGTTCAAATCAGTTTGTCCACGTCCTGCTGGACCAGGAGTGAGTCTCTGCAGGCCACGAAACACCATCTCCTGTCTGCCAAGACCTTCATAACCCCGCAGGGGGCCCGGATCGGTCTTCTCTGATTTCAGGACAGCTATTGCCTCACCTGTAGCCTGTGGGGACAAAAAACTGTCGCAGAAACCACTTTGCTGTGGTTACGAAAGGGGTGCACAAGGTCGGCCTTGGAGGAAGTGAAGAACAAGATGTTAATAAAGGCTGACTTTGAGCGCTGGGGACCGGTATGTGTGGCGTTAAACAAGGTTATGGACAGCGCCGTTACGGTACAAGTGGTTATTTCGTGGCTCTCATAAGCGATGCGGTTTATAGAAGAATTTATATCTGTGGTGGAGAATAAGTAATTTGACAGTTCATTCCTTGAATTCTTGTGTGTGAAAGAACTGAAGGTCACTGAGTTTGTTTCTGTCAATCCACAGTCGGCTTAGCCACATTCCCGTCCCCAGTTTTCATGGACCGTATTCCCGTTCTCTGCTCCCGGTTTAGGGATTTAGGGTATGCCAGCTAAGGGAACTGGTAATGAAATGGAAAAATCTCCATCCGGTGTTGCTTCACATGAGATTCTTACAGCACATTTACAGCAATTACCATTGGACTAACTGAGGACATGGAAGGGGTGGGGGGGGTGCAGCATGCAAGCCAGTTTTTTCTGAAATCGTGTTCTCATCTCAGAACGAAGTGAGCTTCATATTGGTGCATCATGATGTCATCTCCCTACTGGACTTCAAGCGCTGGCGTTGGCCAAGAGCAGCTCTTATGTCTTAGCGGTTGGACTTTTTGCTGAAAAGGAACTAAAGTTAAAAACTATTAGGATACTTCTTCAGACCTGCTATTTGTTAAGTGCTTTACTGAATCCAAAACCGGTGAGTTCCTCTCTTTTGTGTTTTAGCTCGTTCTCCTTCAAGAGAAAGCAGTTGGGCATCTTCTACTCGTCCTTGAGGCCTAAAGCAAGACATCCCAGTTGTTCAGAGTTTACGCAACGTCTGTCAAGCGATGTCCACTCTAGTGGCTTTTCACACCTGGCATCAACAGGATTGTAGATGTCGTAGAAAAACTGGACAAACCCCCTGTGGAATCGTCCTGGGGCGTCTGACGTCGTCGTCGTCCTCGGGCGTCTGACGTCGTCGTCGTCCTCGGGCGTCTGACGTCGTCGTCGTCGTCCTGGGGTTTCTGACCTCAAGCTTTGGGTGTCTTCCAGAACTGAAACGAGGACTAGCAGAGCTCCGCTGGGACCCGCGGTCACCATGGTCACTGGTTGTGGGTTGGTCCGGAAGGCTCTGAGGACGAAGCTTGGCTAAGACCAGGCTGGGTTTCAGCTGAGCACATGTGTTATTTCTGACACCACCGCTGAAACGACGTTTGAAGCAGGATTTTCTTCTACAAACGTTGGTCTGTTGCTACTCCTGCGTGAATCGGCTGAAGGACCCGGACGCCACAGTGGGTCACTTCAGGACCATCAGCTAGACTTTCACTTGAAGGAGCTCTGAATTTATCCTCTGTGGCTCCTTCTGTCTCCTGCTGGAGTCTAGACCTACAAATCCTCACTGATGTTCAGACACAACCTGAAAGTAGCTCAGAACGTAAGTTCTGGCTCTGATCCAATAAGACATGTTGCCAGGGCCGGTTGCCAAAGCCGCCCCACCGAGGACTGTCAGCAGGCGGGGTTGCGGCCTGACATGAGGCCTCCTCCTCAGTTTATCTGTCAGAACATCAGTGAGTCCTGTCTGCCTCTTTCTGCTCTAATAAACTTTAAATCAAAATCATCTTATTTGTGCGTCTCTCAGGAAACGCCGTCCCGGGCTGAGAACAAGGAATTACACCGTTTGTTTTCCAGATAGCTGTCCAGTCACGGTTCACACTACATCTGTTTCTGTTTTACAGATTTAAGGTGCTTAAATGTTTACTTCTTTATTTGTTCATCTTTACCATGAATTTCTGATGTCCATTTAAGCCCCACCCTCCAAATTTGAAGAAATGCAGTCTTACAGATTTAGAGGCGTGTGCAACAGCATAATGTACACATGCCGAACCCAAGAATTATGACATGCATGATATTTATTTCTACGGGATCCATTTGTAATGAATTGGTTTATAAATGGATTACAACTAATTTGATCTAATTAAAATAAAAATGAATTGTTATTGGCCTGCATTTCATGAAGCTGCACTAAGTCTGTACAGATGTGGTGGCTGCTTTTGTGTTACTAAAGTAATGTGAACTGGCGTGAAAGATCTGAGGATGTTTGAAGCAGCTGAGCTTTAATCTGCAGCGTCTTTGGACCTTCAGAGGTTCTCCGAGCCTTCACTGTTACACGTCTAACCACACTTTAAAACGCAGACGCAAGATGACTGGACAAACTTACCATTTTGGATTTTTATATTGATGATTTTTGTTCACACTTTCTGCAAAATTTAGAAACATTGGACTCCAGGTTTGCTTTAATTAGATTTAAAGTGCCATCGAGTGTGAAAGGTTAAACTGCCTGAAACATGTGGTTGAATATTGATTTATTAATCCTCAAATGGAAATAATATTGTAGCACTGCGGTGTCAAAGAAGCATGTGATAAACTGTTGGACAGCAGTCGTGGTTGAACTCTCCGGAGTTCAGCTCATCCGTCCATCTCCCAAGAATCCCGCACTTCCACGATGGTTTTTTTTTTTCCATTTTTCTGCTGCACTACGTCTCCTCTTCAACTCATCTGGATTTGAGGGCTTTTGAAAACTAATCTGCCGCTTCTGCATGCAAACATCCTTCCGTTGTCATAGAAACTCATCATAACAATTGTTAAAAGAGGAGCCAGATCCAGATCCAGCATGGAAAACTGTTTCAGGAATCGTCGCTCAGCAAACGATACATAAATACAAAGAACGGGACAGTTTGACAAAGCAACTGCAGCAGGCCACCATTCTTAAAAGCATAATATAAAATAAGATCATGGTCTTTGTTAGGCTGTTAAGGAGCCATCAGAGGACAAACGTCGAGTTTATCAAAGCGAACGATGAGTACTGCTGACATCCGGAGTCAGACCCGGGATCGGCAGTGGAGCGTGGTGTCGGACCGTCTCACCCGGAACCATGCGAGCGCCTGTTTGCTGTGTTGTCACTTGGGTGGTTTTTAACCCCGGTACATCCTAAACTTCCAGGTTTTCCGTCCATCCTGTAGAAATGCACTTGTTTTTACTTGGCTGATTTTAACTTCTTTTAAAAAAATAAAACTGACCTAATGAATTTTTCTTTCCAACCACAATAATCAAGAACATACAAAGTATAAGTATAAACCCGCAGTTGTTACCGGACGGGTTGGTGTTACGTGAACGTGATGCAGCACCGACACCGACTGGAAAAAGTCCTCATTCATCACCGATCCGAGCCAGTCGAGCTACAAATCGGCCTTTTCCGGTCACCGGCCAGGTGACTGGTGCGTCGTGAATCCGTCTTACAGCCTTGACTTTGAAGCGCTCCCCGACTACAACTTCACCGGAAGTGTCTGATAAAATGTACAAACACGACGATGTTAACGGAGGATTGCTGCTTCTTTTATTTTTGTTTTTAAACAGATGCATCTGAGGAAGAGAAACAGCCAGAAGAAAAAACTAAGATGAAACCAGAGAAGAGGAAGAAGGTGACGGAGAAAACTGTAAAGGCCAAGAAGAGCAAACGCAGCCAGCAGGTCGTGTCCGCCTCTTCTGCTGTCAGATAACCGATAATCAATCAGCAGATAATCAATCAGCAGATAATCAATCAGCAGTTTCACCTCTGCAGTGTTTGTGTTGCTGTAAAAGGAGTGAATATATTTATCTATAGTTTATCTGTGGGTTCATTGAGCTGATGTGGACTGATTAATTAAATTATTAATGTCGTTTAAGGATTTTAGTCTAAATTGTCTTAATATTTTCCTGTTTTTACAGAAAGAGCACTTAAATCCTGAAGGGAAGAAGGTGGAGGATGAAGAGTCATCTAAACCCAAAAGGAAGAGGAAGGTAAGTGTGGAGCTGGAGGTGTAGAACATCTGCTGCTGCTCGGTGCGGTGGAGGTCGCCGGGGTCGGTCGCCGGATAACAGCTGATCCACGTCTTTCAGAAAAAGAAGAAAACGATTGAAGACGTCTTGGCCACGTCTGAGCCGAAGCCGGGCCGTCCGGCCGACCTGCAGGATGTGGTTACGCGCTACTTCTCAGACAAACGCTCCGTGATCGAACTGGAGGAGCTCAAGTTGCACAGTGAGTCGCAGCGAGTCGCCTTTAAATTGCAGTTTTGTGGCGAGCCATCGACCCGCCGAGCTCACCGCGTGTCCTCTCACATCCTCCAGACTCCTGTTTCCTGTCCAGCAATGACCTGACGCACAGCCTCTCGTCTTATCTGAAGCAGAGTGAGTAACATTCAGGCCTTTGAAAGGAGCTTCTTCGAGCCGTTAACATCGGGAAGCACGTTTCACTTGATTCTTCTTTGTTCTCTTATTTGAAGTTTGTCCCAAATGGGCCAAGATCCAGAAGCAGCACAGCGAGAAGAGTTCGGTGGTCGTCCTCATCATCTGCAGCTCTGCGCTTCGAACCATCGAGCTCATCAAGTAGGTGGTGAAGCAGCGATGTTTGCTGACATACCCACATCTGGATTCAAGCAAAGCAGGTTGTGTTTACTTGCAGGCAGCTGACCGCTTTCAGGGGTGAAGCCAAAGCTGTGAAACTTTTTGCAAAACACATCAAGGTACTAAATAATTCTGGAGGACACCTGCAGGTTGTGGGCTACGGCCACGTCTCCATCAGCAGCTGTATTTGTGTGGGTGTTTTTTGCAGATGGAGGAGCAGGTGAAGCAGCTGCAGAAAGGCGTCACACACATCGGTGTGGGAACTCCCGGCAGGATCAGCGCGCTCATCGACGGAGGTTTGTAAGGACGTGAAAGTCTCACAGCTCAGCTTCACACATTCTGAAAGTTTCTCATTCTGAATCGGTTCCTCAGACGGTCTGAGCCTGCGAGCTTTGAGGTACCTGGTTCTGGACTGGAACTGGAGGGACCAGAAGCTCCGGAGGATGGTGGACATTCCCGAGGTGAGCTGCTGCCCCCTGCTGGACAAGATGTGAACCACCACTTCTACCAGACTTGATGTTTGAGGGTCGTTTTAAGTGACCTTTGGATCAAAAACGTGTTAAATTTCATTCGCTAAAACACTTAAAAACTGACAAGAAAAAAAATGTAGAGTAAAAGGCCTAAAAATTCTGAGTTCAGCACCACTGTTAACGTAAAACAAATCCAGGCTTCTTATTTGATCAGGTATTCCAGCGTTTTTGATCAGGAGTCTTTTAGAGACGTTATAATGACTCTGTCACATCTGGTCTTGTTTTCTCAGATTAAACTGGACTTCATGAAGCTGCTGGACAGAGGAATCCTGACGGCTTGTAGAGAAGACAAAGTCAAAATAGGACTGTTCTAACTGCGATGGCGACCCACAACATCCACACGCCGCCGGGAATCTGCTTCCGTGTTTTCACTCCAAATGTCATTGATTGATTGAATAAACGGAGTCGGTATGAAACTGTCGTCCTCTTGTTTTACTCCGACTTGAGGAGGCCCCTCCTCCTGAGAATGATGTCATACGTTTACTCACCCTCCAGAAGGGCCGGAAATCCCAGCATCCTTTTTAATAAAACATTTTAAATGAACACAGAGTCCAAAACCAGTTATTGTGTGATATATAAACTTTACTTCATCTCCCCTAGAAAACTGGAACAAACATGTAAAAACTGTATTTCCTACTGAGATCAAACTAACCTGCTTTTCAGGAAGGAAGTGGTCAAAGAATCAAACGAATGGAAGTGACTGAGGCAGAAAGAGGCAGTTGGGTTCGTGGTTAATGAGTGACGGGCGTCTCACCCACACGGCAAAGCCTTCTGGGTAAATGCGCGCGCGTGTGTGTGTGCGTGCACAAAGACAGGTGCTGTGGACAAAAAAACAGGAAAAGAGCACAGAGCGGCCTTCTGGACAGCTTTTCACTTTTCAGTTGTAAGCTCATCCACCCGTCGGGCTCATGGGGGACGTGGGGGGGAAGCCGGGGCCCTTGGCCCGGAGACCAGACAACTCGGCCTTCAAGCAGCAGCGGCTGCCCGCCTGGTCGCCCATGCTGACCGCCAACACCGTCCTGCCCTTCTTCTACCTGCTGGCGCTGGTGTGCATGCTGCTGGGCGTCTGGCTGCTGCTGACGGTGCAGAGCACGCAGGAGAGGAAGGTGAGACGAGGCCGAGAGTCCGCGCGTGTCACAGCAGGGAGGGACGGACACGGCGAAGACCCGTGACCCATGTTTGAAAGAACAACCTCTGTCTGCTCTGTCTTAGCTGGACTACACGGAGGCCGGCAGCTGCAGCAGATGCTTCGAGATGAAGACAAACGCGAGCGCCGCAGCGCAGACCTGCAGCTGCAAGGTGGAGTTTTCCATCGAGAAGACGTTCAAGGTAAAGTCCCCCAGCCGGACTCGGGGCTGGAATCAAAGTGTCTCACATTCGCCCCCTTGGAGCTCTTAAACGTTTTACTGAACGTTCGTGTTCCAGGGCGACGTGTTCTTCTACTATGGACTGAAGAACTTCCACCAGAACCTCCGCAGGTACATGGACTCCCGGGATGATGCTCAGATGGTCGGCAGGAAGATGAAGTTGCAGGTGGGAGGAAACATTTCAGTCTCACTCGGTCTGCGTGCGCGTGAGAGACGTTTTAAAACGAATTCAAATGAACCACGAATCAAAAACTGTAAACAAACATAAAATCAAAAGTATTCAGCAGAATGACGATTAAGGTTTTATTGTAATTCTGTTTACGAATTCAACAAAAGTTAAGTTTGTAAACAATAAAAACGTCATTTCAGGACGTTACCGGTACAGATGATGATGGTAGACGGGACGTGCGCGTGAGACGCGGGTGAATCTGGTCTGTGCAGGACTCTGGAGAGTCCGACTCGTGGACGCGCTCAAACCTGGGTTTCTGCTGGTCCCTCCGGGGTCGCCGCCGACCCGTTCACCCTCTCACGCCAGCTGACGTCATGTCCTCGTGCACGTCACTAGTTTTAAACGTGCCGAGTTCTGGTCGTGAGAAGTAAAACCCGACGACTGGACGCTCAAAACCTACATTTACTTTAAATCATCTTCTGAGCAGCAAAGTTTGTTCATCACAAGTTAAATAAACCCCCCCCATACCCTCACCCCCCCCCCCCCCCCCCCCCCCCCCCCCCCCCCCGCCCACCCTCAACTCCTTACGTGGAACCCTGAAAGTAACGGCGATTCCCTTTGTGAAACTGCAGTTTCCGCCGGTGCACAGACGTCAGAAAGTCACCGGTGGCGGTTTTGGCGGTATGCGACTACTTCACGTGTATCTCGTCCCGCTTCCTTCACCAGAACCCCAGTTCATACTGTGAACCGTTCGCCAGAGATCAGAGAGGAGTCGCCATCGCTCCCTGCGGCGCCGTGGCCAACAGCATCTTCAACGGTAAACTGGTAAACTCTGGTAACCCTCATCCTCGTCATCCTCCTCGGGTTTGACGGTGAGCCGGTGTTTCTCCTCAGACTCCTTCACCCTGACCTACCACAGCTCCAGCGGTCCCGTTGGAGTCCCGCTGCTGCGGAAGGGCTTGACGTGGTACACCGACAAAAACGTCAAATATCGCAACCCAAAGACGGAGAACTCGTCTCTGGCTCAGGTGTTTGCAGGTACAGCGAGGAGTTCTGCGTTCAGTCGTTTGTGGCGAGTTGTGGAGCAGCTTTGGACTTTGGTTTTCTCCTCAGGGACGACGCCTCCTCCGTACTGGCAGAAGCCCGTGTACGAGCTGGACCGGCTGGACGCCACCAACAACGGCTTCATTAACGACGATCTGATCGTGTGGATGAGGGAAGCAGCGTTCCCCAACTTCAAAAAGCTCTACGGGATTTTACACCGAGCCAACAAGCCGTTCACCAAGGGGCTCCCGGCGGGAAACTACAGCATCGACATTTCCTACAGTATCCTTCCTGTCTGAGTCGCCTCGCGCACGTTTACTCTGAAGATGTTCCCTGTGAACCTTGACCTGCTCCTCAGACTTCCCGGTGCAGTACTTCCGAGGCAGGAAGGAGGTGGTGCTGACCACCCTGACCTGGTTTGGAGGTCAGAACCACTTCCTGCCTGTAGCGTACCTGGTGACCAGCGGCCTGATCCTGCTGACGGCCGTCGCCCTCACGGCCGTCTGGTGGAAGTTTGGAAAAGATGGGAAGAACATGGAGGAGTGAAGAGACGATCCTGAATGAAAACGCTGATGAGAGGAGACCGTTTGATCATTAAGGAAGTTAATTTAATTTGATTTAAAACCTGCGGATGCAGAAGTGACGGGTTCATAGGAAGAATAGTTTCCAGATATCAAAAATCCAGAAGTTGCAGCCTTTAATTCGACGATTACGCCTCAGCTGTCGCATCTACGTCCACATTAGTCCAGTTTTTTTGTTTTGTCTGCGAGTGGAAACGGTCACGCTCACGGGCGCCGTTGCAGCGTTCGACGTGGTTTTACTCTCAGGGAGCAGATTTACCTCCGGACCTGCAGGAGCTTAAAGACTTGCACTCCAACATGTTTCACCAGCATCAATCAAAGAGCGTCCGTTTGCCTAAAGCTTTAATTCAACTTCGAGTCTAGTCCAGGTTCAACTAGCCCAGGTTCAACTAGCCCAGATCAGTCCAGGTCCAACTAGCCCAGGGTAAACTAGCCCAGGTTCAACTAGCCCAGGTCCAACTAGCCCAGGTTCAACTAGCCCAGGTTCAACTAGCCCAGGTTCAACTAGTCCAGGTCCAACTAGTCCAGGTTCAACTAGCCCAGGTTCAACTAGTCCAGGTTCAACTAGCCCAGGTTCAACTAGCCCAGGTTCAACTAGTCCAGGTCCAACTAGCCCAGATCAGTCCAGGTCCAACTAGCCCAGGGTAAACTAGCCCAGGGTAAACTAGTCCAGATCAGCCCAGGTTAAACTAGCCCAGGTTAATCTAGTCCAGATCAGTCCAGGTTAAACTAGCCCAGATCAGCCCAGGTTAAACTAGCCCAGGTTAATCTAGTCCAGATCAGTCCAGGTTAAACTAGTCCAGATCAGTCCAGGTTAAACTAGTCCAGATCAGCCCAGGTTAAACTAGTCCAGACCAGTCCAGGTTAAACTAGTCCAGACCAGTCCAGGTTAAACTTGGTTAAACTAGTCCAGGTTAAACTTGGTTAAACTAGTCCAGGTTAAACTTGGTTAAACTAGTCCAGATCAGCCCAGGTTAAACCAGTCCAGACCAGTCCAGGTTAAACGAGTCCAGGTTAAACTAGTCCAGGTTAAACTTGGTTAAACTAGTCCAGATCAGTCCAGGTTAAACTAGCCCAGGTTAAACTAGTCCAGATTAGCCCAGGTTAAACGAGTCCAGGTTAAACTAGTCCAGATCAGCCCAGGTTAAACTAGTCCAGAGCAGTCCAGGTTAAATTAGTCCAGATCAGCCCAGGTTAAACTAGTCCAGATCAGCCCAGGTTAAACTAGTCCAGATCAGCCCAGGTTAAACTAGTCCAGATCAGCCCAGGTTAAACTAGTCCAGAGCAGTCCAGGTTAAACTAGTCCAGGTTAAATTAGTCCAGATCAGCCCAGGTTAAACTAGTCCAGATCAGCCCAGGTTAAACTAGTCCAGATCAGCCCAGGTTAAACTAGTCCAGAGCAGTCCAGGTTAAACTAGTCCAGGTTAAACTAGTCCAGAGCAGTCCAGGTTAAACTAGTCCAGATCAGCCCAGGTTAAACTAGTCCAGAGCAGTCCAGGTTAAACTAGTCCAGGTTAAATTAGTCCAGATCAGCCCAGGTTAAACTAGCCCAGATCAGCCCAGGTTAAACTAGCCCAGGTTAATCTAGTCCAGATCAGTCCAGGTTAAACTAGTCCAGATCAGCCCAGGTTAAACTAGTCCAGATCAGCCCAGGTTAAATTAGTCCAGACCAGTCCAGGTTAAACTTGGTTAAACTAGTCCAGGTTAAACTTGGTTAAACTAGTCCAGGTTAAACTTGGTTAAACTAGTCCAGATCAGCCCAGGTTAAACCAGTCCAGACCAGTCCAGGTTAAACGAGTCCAGGTTAAACTAGTCCAGGTTAAACTTGGTTAAACTAGTCCAGATTAGCCCAGGTTAAACGAGTCCAGGTTAAACTAGTCCAGATCAGCCCAGGTTAAACTAGTCCAGAGCAGTCCAGGTTAAATTAGTCCAGATCAGCCCAGGTTAAACTAGTCCAGATCAGCCCAGGTTAAACTAGTCCAGATCAGCCCAGGTTAAACTAGTCCAGAGCAGTCCAGGTTAAACTAGTCCAGAGCAGTCCAGGTTAAACTAGTCCAGGTTAAATTAGTCCAGATCAGCCCAGGTTAAACTAGTCCAGATCAGCCCAGGTTAAACTAGTCCAGAGCAGTCCAGGTTAAACTAGTCCAGAGCAGTCCAGGTTAAACTAGTCCAGGTTAAACTAGTCCAGAGCAGTCCAGGTTAAACTAGTCCAGATCAGCCCAGGTTAAACTAGTCCAGAGCAGTCCAGGTTAAACTAGTCCAGGTTAAATTAGT
Source organism: Xenentodon cancila (assembly GCA_014839995.1). Classification (NCBI taxonomy): domain Eukaryota; kingdom Metazoa; phylum Chordata; class Actinopteri; order Beloniformes; family Belonidae; genus Xenentodon; species Xenentodon cancila. The sequence continues at coordinate 2,146,002 of CM026200.1, read as the reverse complement.
CCAGATCAGCCCAGGTTAAACTAGTCCAGATCAGCCCAGGTTAAACTAGTCCAGAGCAGTCCAGGTTAAACTAGTCCAGGTTAAATTAGTCCAGATCAGCCCAGGTTAAACTAGTCCAGATCAGCCCAGGTTAAACTAGTCCAGAGCAGTCCAGGTTAAACTAGTCCAGAGCAGTCCAGGTTAAACTAGTCCAGAGCAGTCCAGGTTAAACTAGTCCAGGTTAAACTAGTCCAGAGCAGTCCAGGTTAAACTAGTCCAGATCAGCCCAGGTTAAACTAGTCCAGAGCAGTCCAGGTTAAACTAGTCCAGGTTAAATTAGTCCAGATCAGCCCAGGTTAAACTAGTCCAGATCAGCCCAGGTTAAACTAGTCCAGAGCAGTCCAGGTTAAACTAGTCCAGGTTAAATTAGTCCAGATCAGCCCAGGTTAAACTAGTCCAGATCAGCCCAGGTTAAACTAGTCCAGAGCAGTCCAGGTTAAACTAGTCCAGGTTAAACTAGTCCAGAGAAGTCCAGGTTAAACTAGTCCAGGTTAAACTAGTCCAGGTTAAACTAGTCCAGATCAGCCCAGGTTAAACTAGTCCAGAGCAGTCCAGGTTAAACTAGTCCAGAGCAGTCCAGGTTAAACTAGTCCAAGTTAAATTAGTCCAGATCAGCCCAGGTTAAACTAGTCCAGAGCAGTCCAGGTTAAACTAGTCCAGGTTAATCTAGTCCAGATCAGTCCAGGTTAAACTTAGTTTAAAGGCCGACTGGCCTTTTGTTTGATTACATTTTTAATTTCAAATTTCTATCAATTTCAGCCTTTTCAACTAGTCATTTCTGGGCGTCTTGTATATTTATTGGTATAAAACAATGTAAGCAGCGACTCCAGGAGAGAAACATTCTGCAATGTTGGGAGGTTGGAGATAGAAATAAAAACTTTTCTTTAAGAAAAAAACTCTTTATTTGTCTTTGTCAGTGAGAAACAGAAAGCGGCGCCTCACGTGACCCGGAAGCATGGAAAAGCTCGAGTGTGACGCCGCCGCCTAAACAAAAACCCCTGAAGGCGGGGAAGTGATCCATGTTTCTCCACCGGTGCCTCACACAGACACACACACACACACACACACACACACACACACACACACACAAACACACACTAAAAACACACACCAACACCACGACAGGACGAACTAAACTACCATCACAGCTGGACACTCCGGTACCTTCGCGGGTCTACAAGAGTGGATTCTTCTAAATTAAGACTGCTTTAAAGTTGGCTAAACTTCCAATGCGGCTACGATCCCAGTGGGATCTACAGCTGGTCTCTGACGACATCAACAAAGTACAACATCTGTTATGGAATTAAGGACTTCTGCCGGGGCGGCGGCGGCGCCGTCTGTCCGGCAGCGAGGCCGCTCCTTTAATCAGCAGGATGTGAAATCAAAATAAATATCAGCAAATCACTTGAGTTTTTTAGGGCTGCAGTGATGGAATCACAAGAACTGTACAAAAGTTCAAGTCACGCTTTTAAACGATATAAGACGCTGAAAAGTACCGAGAATTTAAGCTACTGAACGCAGCATGCAGTTATACGGCGAGAAACTCTTTAGGTCGGACGACAGGAAGTCAGATCAGTTTCACAGGATGAAAGACCCACAAATCACAGCACGAGTCGTTACAAAATAGTAGTCAGCGTTTCATCTCCGACCCACAGCGACATTCATCTTGGTTTCAGTGATTGGACTGTTGCGGCGCCACGCCGGCGGTGTGTGGCGTCGCGGAACCATCTCCTGGGAGACCGGAAGGTGGCGCTGGTTGGAGACTCGAGTCCGACGAGCCTCTGAGGGACAGATTACAGTCACCAGTCACCGGACCTTCTAGCTCTGTCCTGTTGGCTTTTGACTCTGAGGGACCTGATAGGTCAGATCCTCGGTGGGCGTGGCCTGCCCAGTGGTGTTTTTAGGCGTGTCGTACGCTGAGCCGCCGCTGTTTGTCCGTGTAAGCAGCGACGTCGGTCCGACGCCCATGAAACCACACACTTTGGAGGGCTGGTTCCCAGCGGCGCCCCCCGAAGGGTGGCAGCCCATGTCCACCACAATCGGAGTGGCGTATTCCGATCCTGAGGCCGGGAGCGGTTCGGCGTAGGCATGGCACGCGCCCGGAGAGATGGGGGCATCGTAAACTTCTGGATCCGAGTATCCGGGGTCAGGTCCCTCATCTGGTTTAAAGGTCGATCGTGCGCCCAACGTCGTCACGCCGCTCACCAGAGGCTGCGCATATTCTGAAACAGAAGCCGGACAGGACGTCAGCAAACACGCCCACTTCAGCGAGCTCGTATTTGTTGTAGCTGGTGGCAGTTTTCAGTCAGGAACGCCGTCGGACACGTGGAGATCCGACCGCGGCCTGTTCTTGGACTGCTGGGACAGCGTTAACGGCAGAAAACTAAAGACCATGCAGGTTGTAAAACTGGACGAGCGGGCGGGCGGCGTGGAGGCTGATGCAGCTGCGGTCAGTTTACAGAATCTGCAGAACTGCTGCGAGTTTCTGAAACGGACGCCGTTTAGGCTTTAAACAGGTCAAACTGAAGATCACCTACCAGGCTCAGCGTGAAGACCTGGTCCGACGCCTCGACCCACCTCGCTGCTGCTGTACCGAACCGGCTCCTCCATCTCCATCATCTTGGAGGGCAGCAGCTGCTTCATGCTCTTCCACCAGTCTGCAGCAGACGACCACAACGATGGAGAGAGCTGCACCAACTCTAAACGCGTGAACGGACGACGAGGCGGCGACGTACCTGTACGATCCCAGTGAGGAAGGTCATACGTTCCCTCGGAGCTCTGCTTCCTGTAGAGAGACGGAAATGTCCTTCAAGTGAAAAATGAAGGCTTCATCGAGTGTTTTGATAAGAGAGAGGGGCGTACTTGTTCCTCCGGTACAGAGTACAAACTACAGCCAAGATCAGAACCGTCAGGACCGTGACCAGAACAGGTATCAGAACCGCTGCCAGAACACCATCTAAGGAGACCAAAAATACCCCGATAGATCTTCAACAAGGATCAAACCAGCAGGTTTCATTCTTGTTTCCTCCTTACACGTACCTTTTTCAGTGTGGGGCGGCATCGTGGTGTTTCTGATGTCTGGAGTGGGCGTGGTCAGGCTGAGGCGAGGCGGGCGTTTTGTACCGGCTAAAGGTGGAGAATGAGGAGGAGCCATCCTGGGCCTCAGCTCCGTGGTCTGCCTCACTGCCCCGCCCCCTAAAAAAAAAAAAAAAATTATAAAAGGAATCCTGGAAACTTAAAACACTCAGTTTATCCTCGAATGAACAACCTGATGTACCTGCAGGAACTTGGCAGCCGAGCAGCTCCAGCTTCAGCGCTATTCTACGGTCCCAGGAAATGGGATTTATCCTGACGAAGCGGGCTTCGACTGGAGGAATGAAGTTATTCCTCACCTCCTGCAGGTAGTTGATGTTTCCTTGGAAAATCTGCCACAAAGTGAGAAGAAATGGATTTGTACGCGTCAGATTTAAATCCCGGTGTTAAAGGTTGACTGCAGCAGTTCAGTTAGTGGACAAACGACGCGTAAAACGCTCCGTTCCTCCAGACCGGAGGCGGCAGGAGACTGGCGGATGGCCGCTTCAGCCGCTCGCTCCGCATCCTGTCGTTAAAACCCAGGAGTCCGACTGGCCTGCAGCAGCACGCAACTCAAACTCATTTACTACCATAAACACCTCAGTCAACACCAGTTGCTATGGAAACAATCCAAGAAAGTCTCCTGGAGCGTTGGAAAGTGTCATTTCCATCCATTTGCACTAATGAATGTAAATGATGTTGAGGAAGACGTTACTGATTTGGAGTTTGTTCACTCAATTCCAAGTTCCCGGAGGAAGAAAGACTCGGTTCCTCGACTGACCACCAGTCTGTAAACACACGCCAGAAACCTCACCGATGACGTCACCGGGGGTGTGTCCTGTGTTGGCGTTACCTTGTCCTGTGTAGAATTAGCTTTGCTGTAGACGAACCACTGCCTGCCGTCGTGGCTGTACTGAAGTCTGAACGCTGAAACGAAGTACGGGAAGTCCCTCAGAGTGGATCCAGTGGTGATGATGCCTGCGTGGACGAGCAGACGAAGCAGGAGATCAGGAGACCATGGATGGTCTTCAGCTAGGAAACGTCAACACCCTCACCTTTTTACATAAATGGTGACAGATTTAACTTTGTTGTGTTATTTGTCAGACGTTTACAGCAGGATGAACCGTTTAACGTGATGGTGAAATCAAAAATGACGCTGGGTTCATACACACGACTGGTTGCTTCACTAAACGTTACCACGAAAGCAACTTCCAGTTTGGGTGAAGGAGGCCGACACCACCTCCACCTTTAAAACCAAACTTCAAACGTTTGTGTTCAGTAAAACATCTAGTTGGTGTAAACTTTAGTGTGTCAGGACCAGTAGTCACAGCTGCAGCTGCAGTACCAGACTAGAGCAGTTGGTCTTCAACACAGCTTCATCTGGATCTGCTGCTGTAGACCTGCTGCAGGGGGACACCAACATGATCCACTGACCTGCAGTCCCACCTCTGACCACCTCAGTGTCTGCTGTCTACACCTGTTTAGATAGTGGTCTCTGTAGTCCACCAACTAACCAGGTACCAGTCTGATGGACAGAAAACTCTCAGTTCTCCAGTTAACAGATAATTATACTGATGGATCTGGTCTTTGGTACCTTTGATGGTGTGTCTGTGTCTCTTCTCTCTACTTCCTGTTCTACCTGCTGGTCTTCAGCAGGAGGGTCCCCCTTATGATCCAGGTCCTGGTCCAGGTTTCTTCCCCCTTATGATCCAGGTCCTGATCCAGGTTTCTTCCCCCTTATGATCCAGGTTTCTTCCCTCTTAAAGGGGAGTTTTTCTTGCCACTGTTTGGCTTAAGGTTTTTCTTCCACTAGGGGAGTTTTTACCTGCCGTTGTTTATGTAATAGTTACTCAGAGGTCATGTTCTGGTCTCTGGAAAGATCCTGGAGACAACTTGTGTTGTAATAGACGCTGTATAAATAAAAATGAATTAAGCACGGTAGCGTGACAATTACAAATGAGGAAGCCAGTAACAGCCAGCCATTGACTGAGTTGACTGTCAATCAATCATATTATAAATAAATGTATTGCTTGATATAAACTCTCCTGGTGTGGGACAAAAACCTTCACCCCCCTCAGAGTTGCTATGGATGTGAAATCAAACAATTGAGACCAAACTGGTTTTCTGAATCGGACTGTAAATGTGTTCATTTCTACTCTGAAGCTGGACATTAACCCGGGAGTGTGGCCCGCTTTTGCGGCCTCTGGCGGCCGGTCGAGGAACTGCAACCAAACGTAGTTCCACTTGAGCCTCAATCTGGACGTTAGATGGTTGGTGTTTGGTGGGAATAGTTTATAGCGCAGCCATTTCCATAATTGTAAGTTATTAGAAGTTTGTACTCCAACGAAGTCAGATTATTTGTAGCTAAAAAACAATTTGTAAAGAAAGTTGACTTTTAAATATAAATATCGTTTTTTTTTTTTTGTTGGGAAATGGAAGCAGTTCCTGTTTCAGCTGATGTGTCCTTCACCTGCTGCTCCAAAACTAGGAATTACCTTCATTTCAGATAAATGTTGTATTTCTACTTTATTCCTACGGTGTTTAAAAGGTATCAGATTATTGTGGGAAAAAGCAAGCGTCTATATAACACAGTAACATCCATCCATTATCTGCACCCGCTTCATCCTTCTCAGTAACAGTAACATTATAAAGTCTAATAACGAGAAACTGCTGGTGCCGTCAGTTAGTGAACTTTATTCTCGGGGAGCGTGACCGTAAACCCGGACAGCCGGGACTAAAGCATTTCAGGTTATAAATCCTGACTGTTGAAGCTGCAGATGCTGTAAATCCCACTGACGTGAAGGATTTTAACGGAACGATTGTGTCCACGCCGAGACGTACCTGTGATCTTTATCTCCTTCTTCAGATCCACCTGCAGCCACTGCTGCTGGTCACTCTGCGACGGCACCCAGGGAAACCCCTCCTTTTTAAGCCGGGCCCCTGACGGCACCCAGACGCTGTGCTGGCCGACGCCGACGCTCCAGTCCCACACCGATGACGCGCTGAGCTGCGCGTCTGCAACGCCGCCCGACTCCAAACCCAGTTTCCCATAACAACCTGAAAGCACAGAGCCCCTCACTGAGATCAAAACCAAAACCGTCCACGAGATTAGGGAGGAGGCGTCCATTTAGGTGCTAGCGTTAAATTGTTTTCAGAAGGAGAGCGACGGCCTTGAACTCATAAAACCTCTGAGATGGAAACGTGTTTTTATACACAACTCCACGGACAGCACATCACACCTTCACACATTTTACCACTTCATCAGCGCTCATTAGCTCATTTTGAAATTGATGGCATCACGTCGGAAAACAGTTCAAAGTTAAGTGGTATTAAGAGGAAAACGCACAACTAATATTCCAGGGAAATCCGGGTTTTGGAGCAACATCTGCTCCCCTCCAGACGTCATTTTCAGCGAGACGATGCCGAAACATAGTCACGATCATAGTGCACGAGTCCACCGGCCACGTGCATCTTCACGTGACACAAACACTCAAAACCCGAAGTTCACTTTGGATTTAAGGCATAAAACATAGAGAAGTGGGTTGGTGCAGTTTGGTTTCATTGTTCAGGTGTCAATCAGAAGAAACATCGTTTTCAAATGTCCTGACTTCAGGAATGTTAGAGGAACATTTTGGTGCATTAAGGCGAGTTGTATTATTTTAGTTGATCCACGACAACTTGATTTTACCACAACCTAACGTGCGCTGAACCAAAGTTTTTATTGTTTACTGCCTGTGTGAAAACTAAAAACCTCAATATGTAAAAGACACGGCTCAGGGTTAGGCTTAGGAACCAGAATATTCGATGTCAAAGCAGCTTGAATGGTGTTGAATGGTGTTTTAAATTTAAAATTTAAACGGTATCCTGTTTGTTGACTCGCATCAATTTGAGCTCCTAATTAAGCAGCTGAATCTCCGATTTAAAGTCCAGTTCGACCAGGACTTCAAGGAAAAACTTAACTGGCATCAACAGGAAAACAAAAACACTCACCGCTTGTTCTGAAAGTGAAGAGGCTGTTTGACAAAGTTCCTCTGAGCAGAAAGAAGAGAGAAAGCAAACATGAATGTCTGAACAGCAGCCGCGACGGCAGACGGAGGGACGTTTCTGCGCCGTTTTACCCAGTGGAAGTGACGTTGTTGGCCAGTGTTCCCTCGTAGTGATGGATGCCTTTGCTGCTGACCACGCTGATCCTCCCTCCCACGGCGTCAGACACCACGCCGGCGTGGACGGCCGCCACACACAGAGGAGACGACTGCAAGATGCAAGAACAGGACAGATCGCAGTCAGAGACGGCGGCCGTGCAGATCTGCAGCGGTCCCGGCAGCTGCAGGTACCAGGAGCACCACCTGAAAACCACATTTCCTCCGAACCAGAAGGCAAACAGTACCGAGACCATCCAGACTCCAGCAACACCATGTTGTCTTACTTAGACTTGGAGTATTAGCCGAAACCGAGTTCTGACCCAATATTGATTTTTTTATTAACAATTAAAAGTAATCCACCCATCATCTACCCACTTATTCAGATTTATTCAATCTTTTCATTAAATAAAAAGAAAGAGAAAGCATTTATATTTTGAACACATCAGAGGTCCAAATGTCCATCTAAAGCCGACTGCCTGCACTAAACATAAATACGGACCCATTTCCTGTTATTCCTTAACCTCAGTCCCGTTATTCAGCCGAAACGCCAAAAACAACTTACTCTCACATTAAGAACCGGCAGTAAGTTTAATTAAAGAGGCTGAAGCGTCTAAGCGTTTGTAATGTTGTATAAGACGAGTCCCATCTCGCAGGAATCCGTCAAAGCCCCTCCAAGTTTAAAGCGTTGAGCGTAGAGGTTAATGCAGCGAGTCCGGTGTCGTTAGACAATTTTCACATAATTTGCCGTTTATCTGGAGACTAATGCCTTTATTTCATTTTCATTTTTTAAATAGCTTTAAAGTTTCATGCCTGTGTTTTTGGTGTATGATGTAAAAGTCGGTGCTCCTGGAGGCTACCACGTCCTCTGAAAGGACGCTAAACACCTGACGTGTCGTCCATAGGGGGCGCCATTACTGACAGCAACCAACGGAAATAGAAAAATCTAAAAAATTGCCTGTAGGAAGGATCTGGAGCGATTTCTGGAGGAGGTCCATCAGCCATGAAGTTCTGCAGAGCTGATTGGACCACGATAATCACCGCCTGCAGCTTTATTTCTTTAACGTTTTTTAGAAAATGGACCACAGACAGCCTAACAGGTATTAATTATTGCATTGATATGCACATCTTTTTAAAGGATTGATCCGTAATTCTTAACCCTCTGAGGAACAGGAGGAAGAATTATGATCCTGAAATGGTTGAGATGGACACAGAGTTCTGAAGTCCCTAAAACCTCTACCAAGAGAAAGTTCCTGAAAACAGCCGTGGGTGGCCATCGCCACCATCATCAGTGGTCACGCTGGTGCTGCGCCGCTGCAAATTAGGTTCCTCTGAAAGAGAGGGGGTGGCAGTGCTGCGCTACAGTCCATCATTTCGACCTTCAGACTCCAGCAGATAAAAGCTGATGAGTCAGGATGATGTCACTTCTCTGTGCTGAGGATTCTGGGAGGCACTGATGGGAATGACTCACTGCTGCTGCATTCCTGTCCAAACCTGCTGCCACATCACCACGAAGATGACAAAAAAAACAAAAAACAGATTCCTCTGCGACAACTGGCTCCTTCTGATGAGCAGCTGGTGAGGAGGGACGTTATTATCAGCAAGAAGAGCGCACACACACACACACACACACACACACACACACACACACACACACACACACACACACACACACACACACACACACACACACACACACACACACACACACACACACACTTTCCTCTGGAGTCTTAAACTTCCCAAAAACAAGCACCACATCCTGATGAGAGCCATACTGAACCACTAACACAAAGTCCTGCTCCAAACCTCAATCCTGCCTCCAGCAGAGGAAACCGCACACACACGTCATCAGTGGGATGTGGAAATTAAAAAGCAGAACAGAGAAGATGATAAGAGGCCACATGAGGAGAAAAAAAAAGAAAAGATGTTGCAGGATTGTGATCTGGGTGGGGCAACTGATACAGATGGACTTAAGTGTCCACAATCAGCACTTTGGAGACTCACGCTCCCTCAAGACAAACTGAATGAACTCCAAACAAAAGAGACCAAATGCATTTATGAAGCTTTTGTCCAACGTCTCAGTCACACTGACTGAACTCTGCTGCTTTTCTCCTCCAGAAACCTCGCCACGCCGCTCTGCTCAGCACCCCGGTGCAGCTGGACTGGATTACGGGGTTATTATTTTCAGCCAAACTATTATCTCACCTCCCTTTCACCCACTGACCCTGCCCCTCCTCTGTTGCTGTGGGGCGCCCGACTCCCTGAAGCACACCCCTGCTCGCCTCTCTGCAACACCACTCCCTCCCTCCCTCCTCCTGTAAAATCCTCGAGCTCAGTATGAGGTCATCAGCGACAGACTCGGCGCCTGTGACCTCACACATGGCGGGAGAGCTGAGGGGGGCAAATGGATGGAGACAACAAAACAGACTAGATTTAAGCCATGAACACACGAGCACGCAGCTGCTGAGGTGGTTTGTGTGGGGACCAGGCCGTCCTGCAGACGCTCACATCAGTCAGACCTGCTGCAGATGGGTTCACAGCACTGACTGACTGCAGGTGTGTGAAAGCCGTGGCTCCGCTCCATCAGCCCATTCACGCTGGAGGAGGAAGCCCCCGGTGGTCAACAGAAGACCTGCTGCTTTTCTGAGTTCACGCTGGCTTCAGTCTAAAAGTTGGAATGTTTCCGCTTCCCTGCGACTCAAGGAGCTCAACACTGAGGAAACATCTACTCACCTCTCTGTAGCCCTTCGGTATAGTTCCAGAAATCTCCTCCGTTGATGTCAAGCAGCCAGCAGGACAATATTTACTGCAAAGAGAGACGACAAACCATGAAAATGCTCGTCAGTCCATACCTGCACAGAGATGCAGAGCCGACCCCGTTTACCTGTATTCTGCCTCTGGGAAATCAGTTCCTCTGTCCAGGCAGGTGATCAGATCTGCAAAGAAAAACAGCATCACAACTGGTTTGTCTGCAATTCCCAGAAAACAAATTCTCATCATCTGCAGTCATAAAAAACAAGATTAGATAAAAGTCAGATAAGAAAACAGTGAGGCGTGTCCAGCTCCCAAATCCAAAACAAACATCATCATAATCAAAGCCTTGTTAAACGAGTCACACTTGTTTTACATCACAAAAAATAGAAATGTGCGTACATGTGCTCAAGAGGCTGAAACCAGAAAAAAAAATAAAAAAATCAATGTCTTGGTTAAAAAGTGCTTATGGGGGCATTTTGGTTGGTTATCAGCAAATTAATTATTAGTTATTTCAGATATCTGGAGCTGAAGTCGTACTTGATGTCAATCTATTGTCAGTCAAACAAAAGTTTTCTGAAATGACATCAAAACAACATCTGGGAGGCTCCTGGACTTCACCATTTCTGACATTTAAAATCTGATAAACAGATAAAAACAACTTTCGTAAATATATTTCCCTAACAGGATAGTTTATAAAAGAGCTGAGGGGGGGAAATGGGTGGAAACTAAAGGTCCAGAGACGGTGAGACGGAGAGCGTCACGACCCGGTTTCACGATTCGCCATTACCAGACGCTGCTGGAGTTTCAGCGTCACCTGCGTTTGTTTCTGGACAAACATCAGCAATAAAATACGACTGTACCACCTTCGCCAACACCGTCAACATCTGGAAGTGCAGCAGTACAGCCTGGAGCTCTGCAGGAAGCATCTCTCACAGCGGAGTTTCAAACGTCATAAAGAAAAGAACTCGTCAGGAGCTCTGCTACCTCCTCCGACCACCGAGGACCAGCATCCGGTACCAGAGTCTGTCTCACTGTTCGGTCAACAAATGTTTATTACGTAACTATTATTACTGGCAGATGCTGGACCAACAAACCACGACCCTGCCGACTGCAGCCGCCCAGAACCCGCCCCGAACCCGCCCCTCCAAGTCCACTCTGGATCCCTCAGAGCTGCAGTTCAGCTAACTAGTGGTTTGGGTGATGACACGAACACTTTCATGATGACACACAGCACTCGTGTCTCAACAGGATGATGTGGGCAGCTGAGACGTTCATGAAAACCTTGTGGTGGTCAGTCAGAGTTTCGACCGCATTAACGTTTATCTGGGAAACCAACCTGTGAGTCAAGCCGCAAGTCAGAGTTTTGTTCTGTCGTTCAAACTGTCCTCCCACGCTGCCCTGTGTGATCAGTTACATGATGATTGTTTAAAGAAGAAGAAAAGGCTTTGTGGTACAAAATGTACTTGGATGCAGAGCTGAGTCAAAATGACCATTAAAGCAAAAGCATTACTCTTGGTAATATTGGTAATCTGACAGAACGGGGCTCTGGGCCTGTGTTTCGAGGACATTCATTCCTCAACAACTGGAGTCTGCAATGCAACAGGTCAGATTCATCTCCAGTGAGTAAAAACTCCGTCAGCGCTGCCCTGTTCATAACCTTTACGGACAGAGAGGTCTGGTTTAGTGCCATCATGATTTCATCTCTGCTTTTTGTGGATGGGCACCTTCAGCTTTCACTGACGTGGTTCACAGCCGAGGTTGAGGTGGCAGGGATGAGAATTAGGACCTCTGAAGACCCTGACCCTCACTCAGAAAAGGGGGTCATGCCCTCTTTGAGTCTGAGATAAAGTGCTACCTCAAGTGGAGGAGTTTAAGTATCTTGGGGTCATGAGAGAGGGAAGAATGGAGCAGGAGATCTACAGGTGGACCAGTGCAGCATCTCCAGAAACGTGGACTCTGCACCGGTCCGATGAAGAGGAGAGGGAGCTGAGCCAAAAGACAAAACTTTCTGTTAACCTGTCATTCTACGTTATCACCTTCACCTAAGGTCTCCAACCGCAGGTAGTGACAAGAAGAACCAGATGGAGGACACAAACAGCAGAAATGAGTTTCTTCTGCAGGGTGGGTGGACTCTTTAGAGACAGGAGAAGTTCAGTCATACAGAAGAGACTCACAGCAGAGTCGATGCTCCTCCACATCCAGAGGAGACCAGGGAGGTGCTTCATCTGGTTAGGATGGGGAGGAGGTTCTGGCATGTCCAACCAGGAGGCCCGGAGGCAGAACCAGAGCACGCTGGAGAGATTACATCTCCAGGCTGGAGATAGGTTGATCAGTCATCCTGCACTTGTGAGTGCAGATTAAGTGTACATCAGATGAAATGTTTGCCTTTTTTTTCCTTTTGAATTTCAAATTTCAGCCGCCGGTGCAGAGAAGTGGGTAGTGTCCCATCAGGCCACTGCAGCCGACCAATCAGAGGACAGAACCCCGAAACATCTGCTCCTACCAGAAACGACAGATGCAAACAGCTGCATAAAACCTCACTTTTATGAAGGATAATACACATCTTCCTCTCATGGAAGTTGGTGTATTTGTCTGAATTTTGTTTATCGAAGAGAGAATGAAAACGTCTCCGAGGACGGCTGCACCTCCACCGGAGAAACGCCTTGGTTACGGCTCGACACCATAGCAACCTTTGAAGTGCGCTTCCAGTGTAGGAAACCGGGTCCAAACCATAATTCTGTCACTCTACGCTCTTTGTTTGAAGGGTAGGACTTAATTAAGTTTAAATTCTTTAAGTTAAAATGCTTTCAAATATAAGATGGTTTTTTTTATAAATTGACAACAAAGTACAGAAGCATCAAAATCAGTGTTTGGTGCGACGACTCTTCGCCCTCAAAACGCCATCAGTTCCCAACCATCGCCACGAGCATGCACGTAGACCGGCGGTACGGTTTAACTGGGGGCGCTCTGCCGGTTAAAACCGGCCCCGAGCCAGAGAGCTGACGATGCTGACGATGAAGAAAAGGTCCCGAGGCGTTTTGTCCTCAGAGCCAGTCTCACGTGGTGCGTTTACTGTCCCGTCAGCTTCAGATACGAGCAGCTGACATCTGACACGACAACAGGAGACCGATCAGAGACGACGAGTCACTCTGGGACGCTTCTCCACGGCGTGGTTTCCACCCAGGTCACATGATGGTGTACGGGTAAATGTGCTAAAAGGTGGCGCTGTGAGTCAGTGGGAGAGACGTGATCTCCAACTCGTGCAGTTTCACTTTTAAACAACGCTTAAGCGATTACCTCCCAACATGTCCCACCCCTGCAGGAGTTTCCTACCACCGCCCACCTCATCCATCACCACCCACAGACACCGAACCCACTCGGGTCCATTCAGCAGCGGCACATTTTAAGGCAGATTAGGAGTGAAGCATCTAGAAGACGGTCCGATCAGTTTATTCAGCAATAAAAAGACCCGATCAATAATGCAGTCAGCTTAGACAAAGGCAGACGGTCGAACATCACTTACTGCGTCAACACCAGCTGGATGACTGACATTAACGTTGCTACACACGTTTAGAGCCACCTGTTTCTGGACTTTTCCCTCCAGCACCACTGGCTGAGTCAAATTGGATCTGGATCACACACCTGATCTGTTCCACGAACAGCCTGGTGGCTAAAATTCACACAAACTGACTTTTACAAGCCGGTGTTTCAACTCCATGCAACTCTCCGACGAGGAGAAACCTGGCTTCAGCGCCTGAAAACCGTGACCTGCTCTCGCTACAGACCAAATCTGACGGGACACAAAGGAAAGTCGTGGAAACGCATGCAGCTTCAGACAAAGTCACATGTAAAACATCTGCACACAAGTTTTTCCAGGTCAAAATAATTACATCAGAATCGTTGAACATAAGACAGGAACAGGGTGACTAAACAATCACAAAGCAGCTTCTACCTGCAGGTCCAAAACAGAGACGTGGCCAAGCGTCTAATGCAATCACCGCCGCCGCAGGCGGGAGGCCAAAGCACAGACCATCAACAGAAATCTGAGCGTACCTGCGTGTTCGGTGGTGGAGTAGGACAGGTAGAATCCACGGCCCGTGTGGTGCGTCCCACTCATGAACTGGACTGTGACCTGGTTGCCAGAGGACTCGATCAGATCTTCAACCTTCAGACCCAAACCGCAGAACTTCACTGTGCAGCAGCGCAAGAAAACAGGACAGCGTCAGTTACTCAAGGTTTAATTTACACAGTTAACCAGATGTGATCTGGGTTTAGTCTAGTAGTCTAGTCTAGTAGATCTGGGTTTAGTCTAGTAGTCTAGTCTAGTAGATCTGGGTTTAGTCTAGTAGTCTAGTCTAGTAGATATGGGTTTAGTCTAGTAGTCTAGTCTAGTAGATATGGGTTTAGAGTCAGGTCAGGTTTTGAATTAATTCGTTTCTTGTTTTATTTAAGTTTGGACAGCGATTAAAAGTTACGTACAAATCTGCAGTTTTCACCTTCAGGGCTCAAGAAACGTGTCCGAGGACAAAAGCTGGCTACGGACTGGCAGCCGGCGCTCACTGAGCCTCGGTTTCCTCCCAAACACCTGAAACAGGAGCTTCTCCTACAAACGTTCCTCAGCAGCTCCTCAGTCTTCTGAAGAGCCGGGAACCAGGACGGATCATTTCTGCTGGCACCTGCAGTGACCCGACGTGGCGCGGGCCCGAACACGGTGGGCTCAAACCACCGCGTTCGGGCCCGCGCCACGTCGGGTCAAACCGCCACTAACCACCGGGTCAAGTCCACACAGCCACGAGTCCCAGCAGGGGCCGGCCGGTGAACATGCAGGATGTCGTTTCAGTAGCAACGCTTACGATTGTCTGGACAGTTTTTATTAGACAGAATGTAAAGTAATATTAACGAGGTGGGCGGGGTCCAGCCGGCGCCCAGCCCGGATCGCTCCAACATGGCACCGTGCAGTACGATGAAGAACAGGCTTCTGAAGCAAACAGTTTGTCTGGAAGTAGTAAAAGTAATTAATCCTTCACATTTAAAGGTTTTTAATATAAATAGATTTATACAACCTCTTTATCCCACAGATGTTCAAACAGATGGGGCCGTTACGCTACGCCGTCTGACCACAGCAGTATTACCGAGAATCAAACGCAATAACGTTTGAAAGAGTGCATAAAGACGCACATTTCTAGAGCGGTGCGCGATTATTCGCATGACAGGAAAACTAAAGAGCGTTAAAGAGAACCCAACTCTTCCTCTGCTCTGGATTACATCCACGTGCGACCGGCGGCGTCAGTAACGCATCACAGACCTCAGATCAGATGTCAAAGCTTTCCAGCCAAAGATCGTTTCTTTTTAAAAAGGTCGGCCCTTTTTCCCCACCAATTACAAGTCAAATCTAGTGCTGCTCAATTACGGAAAAAACTATTATAAAAATCACTATTATTTTGGTCAACATTGAAAGAATACTCATTTATCAAATTTATAATATGTTGAAATTTTAACATAAAACTTTATACGCAGTAAAGATTCTGTCTGAACTGCTCTAATATTCACGTCAACGTTTTTAACCAGAGACTCGTGAACGACCTCAACATTACTTAAATAAAAACTACTTTTATGTTACACATAATAAAACGAAGGAAGACTGACGGACGAGTGAAGCCGGGGCCTGAAGGAAGCCTCATTCAGGACGCAGGAATAAACGCCGTAAAAAAGGAGCCATTTCTTAGTTATATTGGTTCTATTATTTGGAGCAAAACTGAAATCACAATTAAATTTAAATTACAGTCTTAGTAAAAGCTTTTAGCATTCAGCAGGTGAAATAAAACTGAACAAAACAATTCCAATTTAAAAGTGCAAAAGACACAAAAGGATGAAACCTGCGTAAATTTGAACACCTCCCCAACAAAGAATTTGTCATCTCTACAATTAAAATGAACAAAAAAATTTAAAAAAAACTGGAAAAAAAAACCACTCCAAAATTATAAAAACGAAGAAACGTTAAAGAGGCCCGAGAGCTGCTTTGTTACTGTGAAACGCCGGCCGTTTCTTAAAATGACAGGCTTTTTTCCTTCAGATATATTAAAAATGAAATGATGCACGTTTTTAAGGCTTTTCTCCCGTCACAGTGGGAGGACGTTTCATACGTCTGGTGTCGACATACCCTGACCTGTTGTCCACAACCCCTAAACGAGGCATAAATCAACATAAGGGGGTTCATGCTCACGTACGAGGTTACCGCTTCACTTATCGCCTATAAGGACATGAATGCTCCAGTATTAAACCGATGACGTGTACTCTGAGGTGAACCTCCCCAGAGGTGTAATGATGCGCTGGTTCTACATGGACCGTCTAGACCAAGAGGCTCCGCTCACCGACCGCGTTAAAAGGTGGAAGAATCAACTGATCAGCCGTCGGTCAAACTAACGGTTTAAACACGCTCCACACAAAGAGGATTTTTTTCTTGTTGTCGAGGTAGAAAGAACAAGAACAAAGTTTGTTCTGGACAAAACATTTCATGCTGGACTGGAAACTCAAGAGCAGATCTTCAGGAATCCTCACAGGCTCCACCCACGGCAGCACCTATCCGCCAGGTGCTGCAGTGATGTCCGTTACTCGCTCCTACAGTTTGGTCACGTCGGGTTGATGCGCAAAGATTTAAAGAGAAAATGAACGTTGCAGATACAGTCACACCGATAACAACACGGGGCTCCGGAACGTCTGATATTTCACAATAATTAATAAAAAACAAGCCTAAAGTTACTTATAAGTAGAACTGGCAATCCTGCAAACATACAGCGACCGCATGTGGCAATGACAAAGATGATAGTTTATGAACTGATAAAAAGGGAGCTGTGGTACAAACTTCCACAGCAGCAGAAAAGCAGGAATGACACCTGCTTCTCTATGTTGGCCACGCCCACTTTACATTTCGGACAAATCACACAGCAGTTCTCAGACACCACATGGAAAAAAGAACTCTGCCCAGACGATGCGTTGGTATAAAGCAGCGAGAACTCCCAAACCAGGGCCGCAGGAAAAGAAAATGACATAATTTTTCTCTGGCCACCTCGAGAACGAGAACACGCTTCTCTGTTCTGGGGACGTATTGGCGCCAAGCGTGGACGTGAGCCTCACCGATCTCGCTCCTCCCTGGTCCGATGCCGTTGTACAGGCGGAGGTAGTTGACCTGGCAGTCGCTGTCTTCTATGTCCAGCAAAGCGAAGCGGAAGTGGATCCTCTCGCCTCGCGGTACCTGGATCTCCCACTCACACACCGAGTTGTTGGGGTACGTCCTGGGGTACCCCAGAGAGGACAGAGTCCCGCTGCCGGGACCGAGAACACTGGGACCACAGCCATCACCTGCAGGACAAACACCCAGTTTCACTAACGCATGGACGCAGTTTGGTCATGAATGTAAACACGCACCTCATAAACAGAACTGCTCCCAAACCGACATAGAAGTGGAAATACTCGCCAGCACCGCTAAAAAAGGAAGGTCATCCTAACGCGGAGCATTTACTTCCCCGTTCTTCTTTGTGGCTCTAAAATCCAGTACAAGAAGTTACACAACACGTCTCGTCAACTTCCTGTTTGAGTCTCCAGGTGGGGAAGCAGCAGCCTCGTCCCGTCGGCATGATGTTGACGTGAAGAGATTTAGTCTGGAAAGTCCTACGATTTAGGTTTATTGTATAATGTGCTTTGAAAGCAACAGAGAAGCATTTAGAGCTGGTCTAAAAAAATGAGATATTAAATAGACAAACACTTCAACACCCTTACTTTCCTAACCGATATCTGCATGGGAACAACTCCAGGAATATCAGACTGCTGCTTCCATACTTTTAATAACCGCTGCATCAGCCGTTTCTCTGAGGGATGAGCTCCGAAACCCCAACCGGAGAACCAGCCGCCCCACTTTACTCTTATTTTTAAGAGAACCAGACAAATTTTTTTTTTTTTTTAAATAAGAAATGCATTTTTATCAGACCAGTGTGCTCTGAGCTGTCAACGACATGGAGTCTGTTCATGCGTCTGAGAGACTGACTCAAGTCTGTTTATGCCCTCTCTGCAGCCCCGGTCACGCTTCAACCTCCGGCGGGGCAGAGGGTCTGGCCCGGACCTCCGCGGGGCAGAGGGTCTGGCCCGGACCTCCGGCGGGGCAGAGGGTCTGGCCCGGACCTCCGGCGGGGCAGGGGGTCAGGTCGGGCCGGGACCTCCGGCGGGGCAGGGGGCCAGGGGGTCGCGCCCGGACCTCCGGCGGGGCCAGGGGGTCGCGCCCGGACCTCCGGCGGGGCCAGGGGGTCGCGCCCGGACCTCCGGCGGGGCCAGGGGGTCGCGCCCGGACCTCCGGCGGGGCCAGGGGGTCGCGCCCGGACCTCCGGCGGGGCAACGGGTCATATGTGAACATCATCCTGACTTCTTCACACTGATTCACAGATGTTCCTGAACAGCTGGATGGCTCTCAACTGGAGCTCATTATCCTCCAGTCGTTGGCTCAGTTGCTGCAATTATATTTTAGTAAAACCAGAACTAAACCTTTGAAATGTTAAATGACATAAAAACTAAAGCAATTAGCACCTTTAGCACGTGTTTACAGCCATGACCCCCCACTGCTACCCCACCCCCAATCTAAGACCACTTTTCATTAGCTTCTCATTCAAAAAAAAAAAAAAACTAAAATGTTTACATTTCTACAGTTTGTTGCGAACAAAGAGAACATTTTAAGTCATATTCATCTTTTTTGTAGTTGAATGTCCTTGGTGGAAGTGAGCCACCTGGAATACGACACAAGGCCACAAACTCAAATCAGACCCATACAGATCTGCAAAGACAAACTAATTAAAAGGGTCGCCAACCTGATAGAAACGTGAATAAGATAAACATGACGAATGTGGACTTGAAATAAATCATTTACAGCCGCATGTAAATTCGACATGAACCAGTCCACCACAGCTTTCCCGTCACAATCTCGGTTTTTAGGTTTTTATGAGCTGATGCTCCGTCCATTCAAATCTACAAAGACAAACTAACTAATTAAAGGTCATCGTTTTGCTTAGAAACGTAAATAAGACCAAACCTTTCAAAAGGGACAAAATAAATGATATACAGGGGGATGTTAATTCGGCGTGAACCCAATCCACCATGAAGCAGCTTTTCCGTCACAATCTCGGTTTTAGGAACCGGTTTGCCTGGTTTTCCTTCAACCGTTTTCCACCTAGAAGCGCCAGGACGGGCGGCGGCAGAGACGCTGGAAACCAACGTAAATGTCCGGTAACACGGCCATGTACGGCGGCTCCCAGTCTGGCGGACGACAACGGCACAAACCCGCATCCATAAAGCTTTTACACGTTTGTGTTTACACTTTAAACCAGCGTGGCGTCGAGTCTCGGCGGACTCCCGGCGGTCTCCCGGGGGTCTCCCGGCGCTCCCCACGGTCGTCGGTGCGGCTCTGGCGGACTAACCTTTCTGCGCTCGGCAGCCCTCCTCGGTGAGGATGATGAGGATCGACAGGGCGAGAAGCCCACCGGCCTCTGACGGTCCCCTGCCCACCATTACCGCTCTGCCCAAAGCAGCCTGCAGTCTGAATGCATAATGCTCGCTTCTGGACCGGCTTCCCCGTTTCCACCTATGACCAGAAGACGAAGACTAGTTTCAAGTCTCCGACTGTTAGTCGCGGCGTTCGAGGGTTTTCTTTCCTTTTACCTCGTCGTTTCAACGACCCAGTGTGGAGAAGGTAACTGCTCCAAACACACAGCCAGTCTGCGGAGCTACTTCCTCCACCGAGGCTCCTCCTCCAGACCAGGAACTGGCAGACCTGGGTCCCCCATGTGGTCTGAGGGGTCCTGCATTTGCAGGCACCCCCCGCCCACCCCAAAAAAGATACCTGAGGCACCTGCTGCACATTTAAGTTAGATGGCGTTTAGTTAACCCAAATACTATTTAAGGCAAGTTTATTTAATTAAAGACAGACAGTCAGGCAGACATAAGTTAAAAAGAATAAAACAAATGAGATGCAAACAATAAAGCTTGTAGTGCATTGTGGGAGATTACTGAAATACACCAGCGAATAAAAATATTCAAGCAAATGAGAGTTTCAGAAGCCCCGGTGCATTCTGGGAGTTTGTTGCACAGGTGAGGAGCATTAAAACTGAAGGCTGCCAGGGGGGCAGGGGTTGGTTTGACTCCGGGTACAGGAAGTGGGTGTGGTCCTAGAAGAAGGAGACCTGGACACCCCCACGGGTCCTAGGGGCTCTTTTGAAGCCTCTTTCTTCTCATGTTCCAACTGGGCGGAGTAAATAAAAGTTCTCTTTCTGATCCCGCTTTTCCTGCTCTACTGGTCTCCAGCAGGAGGGTTCCCTCTTATGATCCAGGTCCTGGTCCAGGTTTCTTCCCTCTTATGATCCAGGTCCTGATCCAGGTTTCTTCCCTCTTAAAGGGGAGTTTTTACCTGCCGTTGTTTATGTAATAATTGCTCGGGGGTCATGTTTTGGTCTCTGAAAAAGATCCTAGAGACAACTTGTGTTGTAATAGACGCTATATAAGTACAATTGAATTGAATTAGCACTAAACACAAAATAAGGCTGAGACTGACAAAGATTTCATGTGATTTATGACTAAACTGCCTGTAAAATAATTATTACGGTGCTGAGATATCTGAGATATTGTCAGCATCCTTCAGAAGACCATTAACTTCTGTAACGTCTTGACCGTTTCATCCAGCGACAGGATGTTGTGGTCTTTAAGTGAAAATCCTGGGGCGTAAGTAGCAAAGGCGGAAAGGCATCACCACCATCACTTTAAGTCCTTCCCAGAGGATGATGGGTATCTGCACCCCCCCCCCCCCCGTCTCCTTCTTCTACACCAGTGTCACCAAACCCTGCCGATGACATCAGCCCACGGAGACTGAACGGTGAGTCTGAACAGAAATAAAATGTGTGCTTAGTTACTGGGTGGCTCGCATCGTATGTCGAGCTGCAGACTTTAAGAAGATTCACTTATTATTCTTCTGTAAAACACCCAGTGTTGGCAAACATGTTGTACGTGATGTAAGTGTCAGTTACTAATAGGAACAGTTGTGGCAACAAACACAGTTTTTTAGCCTGTAGCTTCTGAGTAATATGTTGGATGATTCCGTCGTTTTTGTTATATTTTTTGTACTGTGTGTGTGTGTGTGTGTGCGTGCGTGTGTGTGCGTGCGTGTGTGTGTGAGGTTTGATGGTGTAGAATGAAGGACACAGAGCCAGATAGGCGCTCATGCAGAAATGATTCAGCCCTTCATTCCTTCTCCTCCTTCTTTCTCTTTCACATATTCTTTAGACTCTCGCAGACACTTCCAGGAGGAAAACGCCAATGTTTCACATCGACTGTATCTCAGAAGGAAATTCTCCCAGATTTTCAGATAGCATACTATGTGAGACTTTTGGAAAACAAGTCTTATTTAGAAATAAATACTACATGCAACAATTTCCAAAAAAACATCTTAAATACACATCTGTCAAATAATGTAATTAGTGAATTTTCTACTCATTTTCAATTTTAGTTAATTGGTTCAAACCACAGACTGTATAAGAAGAACTGGACAAATCATTTGTGACATCATCCCTAGGCTGCTGAAGAATGATTTTGATGCCTCTTCTACTGTTGTAAATGCGAACGCTCTGTAATCACACCACCAACCACTAGGTGGCAGTGTAGGTTCTTTTTCTGTAGCTCAAAGTGTTAAGTTTCCTTTTGTTAACTACCTGTATCAGACATAACAACAGAGCTAATAAGTATATTTTACGCGAGTTGGAGCTGATAAACGTTGCTCTTTTGTCGTTTTTTACAGATATTGCAGCAAACTGTCCTTCTACCTGCCTTGAAAACGACAAAGTCGAAATAGAGACAGGAAATTCAGAAACAAGGAAGATCCAATCTACCAATCACGTTTCTTGAGCTCCGCATTGAAGCGAAGCGTAGTTACATTTGGAGAGAGGCGCACATCAGGCCACACCGCAGCCTACGCCATCAAGTTCAAACCTATGTCTTAGCTACGATGAGGCTTTGACACGGAAGCATAAATCCTGATGCAGTTTGACAAGTCCGCCGGCATCATGGCCTGCAGGCACCGACAGACTTCCAGCTGGAAGGGTCCTGAAATGATCCGGAGTTGCTCGCGGCTCTTCGACCGATCACACCGGAGGAGCTGCACAGCTGCTGGACAGTATTTTCAACAGGACCTCCCTAACAGGACCCAAGAACCGGTGCATTTCACTGACGCTCAGTTAACAAAAGCTGCCTACTCTTATCCGAGCTTCATGCCCGGATCCTTCCAGACCAGCCAGAACCAGTCACGGCGGTCTGCTAGTAAATTAACAGTTTCTCTTTGGAACATAAATGGTTATGTTCGTTAGGTCTTTATTCACAACTCAGGAGTCAATACAGCGCTCAGTAGTTAATATGATAACAGTTGGAGCCAGACCCCAGTGGTCTGTAGGAACCGCGGGTCCAGATCTAGACCCTGGTGGTCAGTAGAGGAACCAGAGGTCTAAATCTACACTTTGGTCAGTAGAGGCACCGTTTGTCCAGGTCCAGACCCTGGTGGTCAGTAGGGGAACTGCGGATCTAGATCCAGACCCTGGAGGAACCACAGGTCCGAATACAGACCCTGAAGGAACCGCAGGTCCGAATCCAGACCCTGGAGGAACCGCAGGTCCGAATCCAGACCCTGACGGTCAGTAGAGGAACCGCTTGTCCAGGTCCAGACCCTGGTGGTCAGTAGAGGAACTGCGGGTCTAGATCCAGACCCTGGAGGAACCGCAGGTCCGAATCCAGACCCTGAAGGAACCGCAGGTCCGAATCCAGACCCTGGAGGAACCGCAGGTCCGAATCCAGACCCTGACGGTCAGTAGAGGAACTGTGGGTCATTTCTTTATCTTCAAGCTGGATGATGAAAAGTTGGAACTTGGATCAAAGTAATCTGAACACTACAGCAACGCTTATTATTTATTCATTATTTTCCTGATCGGGTTTAATAAATATGGCTGTTTATTTAGGATAATATGACAAAGCTGTTAAACAATATTTGATTAATAGATGACTTAATGAAATACTAACATAATATTATATTAGCTTTTATTTGAGATTTAGATAAATTTGTTATATTTTAATCACATAATAAAAATCATCAGTACAGAAATGTATGCATTAATTTAATAATTAAATTAAAAAATAATACCATTCATCAGTAAAGAGTATTAAATGAAAGTCAGTCTGTCATGATATAAATAGTCACTTAATGCGCAATAAAGCCTCAAGTGGTTTGAGTTTTAGTGTTGATGTTGTTATGAACATCTGTAACATCTGCTCTGAACGTTGAGTGTGATGAGAATGTAGAAATGATTTTAAATCCATATTTTAAATTGAGGCCAAGTCAAGTCAGAGCCACCTACCTGATCAACGTCACCAACCAACCAGGTGCATTTGTCCACTTAATCCAAATGTAACGCACGGTGGTTGCCGTGGTTACGTGCTTCACCTCAGTAGAGAGCAGCGAGAGAGACGTCCAGTCCCCCGGCAGCAGACCGGGGACGATCCCGCCGCAGGGCCCCCGCGGAGACACAAAAACCGGCCCTCCGGGAACGTGGGTTAGGAGCTAAAATATACGGATTATTGTCGAGTCTCCAAATGTTGACCTCGTCCGACCTGATGCTTTTTTATTTCTCGTCACTTCGGGCAGTGAAGCAGTTAAACATCATGGTATCGACAACGAAATGTCGTTGGCAAAGTGACTTCTTTATTTACAGCGATTCAAAGGAAATGGATGCGTCAAACCTTTAACTCTTACAGAAATACAAAACGCAATTGTACAGAATACTCTTATATAAGGAGTTTTTAATTACGTGCATTTTTGTTTTCATTTGTGTCTTTTCTGTTCTGCTTCATCTTGATCTGGATCGTGGTTTTAAAAACACTTGGGATAGAATCCAGCAGACCAGAAATTTGAATTAGTGGGTGTACACAATGCATGGATAAAATAAAACAAAATTAAACTGAATTAAGTATTAAAGGAAATAAAGTGCTGTCATATTTTAATGTGTTTAGTACACAAACTTCATCTTCACAGTGTATCACTCTAACATGCTATTGCCTGAACCATCAACTGGCATTTATCAGTGTTTCATCCATCCATCCACCCATTATCTATACCCGCTTTATCCGTTTCCGGGTCATGGGGGTCTGTCGGAGCCTATCCCGACGCATATCAGGCGAAAGGCAGGGGTCCACCTGGACAGGTCGCCAGTCTATCCAGGGCCACATAGAAGACAAACAACCAATCACACTCACATTCACACCTAGGGAGAATTTAGAAAGATCAATTAACCTACACTGCATGTTTTTGGACTGTGGGAGGAAGCCGGAGTACCCGGAGGGAAACCACGCAAGCACGGGGAGAACATGCAAACTCCACAATGAATTGAACCGGGAACCTTCTTGCTGTGAGGCAACAGTGCTAACCACTAAGCCACTGTGCTGCCTATCAGTGTTTCATTAAGATTTAAATAATTTTACTGGCTCTAAAGACGTGCAGTAACTAATAATCCTGAATCTGACTCCCATTAACTGTTCTGGGACTTTCAACGGGGATTTCTGATCTCTGACGCTTGTGATGGGAGCGGTTGACGTTATTAGGCAGCGGTGATGATACAGACTGAGATAAACCCCACGGTGGAGCTGCAGGCTGTTGCAGCGGGACAGCGCCGCCGTGTGGGCAGTCTGGGTCAAAACCAGCAGGGAACGTTGAGTTTCTGGGACGTGGGAATGTTGTAAAATTAATTCAAATCAACCAAAACTATCCACATGTTACACTTATTTGCATTTGAATTGAGATAAACTTTATATCTTTATGTATAAGACACTTTAAGACACTCATACACTTATACACTTTATAGATAAATGTATGAGAATGACCTTATCCTCAGTGCAGACATCTGGAAGTGGCCTTTAGGAAGAAAGCCCCTCCTCTGCAGCCCACTCACATCAGGGGGATGAGGTGGAGACAGTGGGCTGCTGCAGGTTCCTCAGCCTCCAGATGGCAGCCAGCCTCAGCTGGTCAGCGAACACCACTGCCACTGTGAAAAAGGCGCAGCAACAGCTGCACTTCATCCGGATGCTGGGGAAAGCTGGGGCGAGCCTCCGCCCTCTCACACAAGCATCCAGAGGACCGGTGGAGAGCATCCTCACAAACGGGACCACAGTCTGGTACGGGAATACGACTCAGGCAGAGAGGAAAGCTCTTCAGAGGGTCATCGAGACTGCAGAGAGGATCATAGAGGCTCAACC
This sequence comes from Xenentodon cancila, assembly GCA_014839995.1. Taxonomy (NCBI): domain Eukaryota; kingdom Metazoa; phylum Chordata; class Actinopteri; order Beloniformes; family Belonidae; genus Xenentodon; species Xenentodon cancila. Next base: position 2,120,677 of record CM026200.1, on the reverse strand, counting down.
TCCTGCACAAAACTCCCTGTGTGCCCACACAAGTGTGCAAATGGCAGTCAACTGGATCTTTAAAATATTTCTGGAGCTGTTCCAACATCCTTCTGTTGTTCTGGCACGGATTCAGATACCAAGGCATTTCTTTTTTTTTTTTTTCTAACAAATTAAATAATTATATTTTTGTTTACCATCCGCTTAAGAGTACCTCTTCAAAAATAAATCCAGGAATAAAATGTAAAGTGCAGCTACAAATACGTAAAATAAAAATGCATTTATATGAACACATCTGAACGGCGACGGCTTCTACAGTTCTGTTCATCGTTGTTCTGGTGTCTGGATTTTGTTGGGGGAATTTCTCTTATTTAAAAAAAAAAAACTAATTCCAGAGTGAGTTGCTGTTTCTTCAGAGAAGCAAAAAAATTAAATAAGCAAATAAAAATAACAACATACTAGTGAGCCAGCTTGCGGTGCACAACTCCAACTAGAAACACCCGGCAATGAACGGATGTTAAAGTCATTCACATGTCAACAGAATGCGCTTCGTTGTTGATTTTACTAACAGACCACCTGACAGGTGGTCTGGAAGGATCTGACCACGAAGCTCGGATAACCCGTCTTCAGAACCCGTGGATGACATGGAGCTTTGTCCAGTTCTTCTTCAACAGTCCATAATCAGTTTAAAATCGGACCGTCTGATCTTTTATTGTAGATTTTGAAAATAACGTGGCTTTGAAAAGGGATACGAGATATTTCATAGTCTGAATGTGGTGTGTTTTGGTGGGATAGAAGTTGTTTATTTTGTGATAATTTTAGTCTGACGTGAATTCATGTCTAGCTCCACCTGTGTGACTCATTTAAGAATATAATGCTGTTGCACTCAGTCATCTATGTATTTATATCTGAGTTAAGTGTAGCCATAATGTCTAGTTTTCTTTCTTTATCTTTTCATGATTTCCAGTGGCCTTTATTGGAGGAGGCGTCACGGCTCAGGCCTCCGAGCCAGGTCTTCAGCCGCCGTTCACGGACTCCTGCTCAAACATCTCCTGCTCTGCTCTTCACAGTCTGGTTTTGTCCAACACAAGTTTCCACACGTGGCCCACAGCCAGCAGACGTCTGAGACGTTCAGGTGACGTTTCAGAGCTGCACGTCTTTTAACTCTGACGGCATTTGGGGGCTTCTGGTTATTTTTTTTTCTTTCTGCATGATTTATGTTGCGTGCAGCTGTGACGGACAGCAGAAGATAGGAACCCATGTTTGTGTACAAGTGTCTGAATGTGTGTTTGAGGAGGCGTGAATTACGTCTCCTGTCCTCAATCCATCATCACAGACGCCATCTGCTGGAACAAAACAGCTCAATCATAGGACGGTTTGTAGTTTTAGGGATTTGGAAAGAAAAGTTTTGTTTTTTTAAGCTACCAGTTTCCTCATTTTTCTTCTTCTCGGTAAACTACACTGCTGGATGACTCGATCTTCTGCACACAGCACGAGGGCGAGCGTGGCTGGTGGTCCACCGGTGCACCACCATCCACACCCTGAGGTGGCTGGTGGTCCACCGGTGCACCACCATCCACACCCTGAGGTGGTTGGTGGTCCACCGGTGCACCACCATCCACACCCTGAGGTGGCAGGTGGTCCACCGGTGCACCACCATCCACCTCAGGGTGTTTCCACACCCCCGAGACTGTCAACAGACACACCAACGTCGCCTTTAAGCAGCACGTGTGACCAGACGGGTATCCACCGGAAGTCTAGTCTTCTCCCCGAAGACTAAATGATCAGCAGTCGATGTGAAGTAAATTACAGATATCGATTATTTTCAACTGGTTTCTTAACCTGGAACACAAAGCTTTGAACACGGAGGACATTTATGATCATATCCGAGCTAGAAATGTTCCAGTACCGTTTTTCAGATACTGATTCCCACATCGGGGCTTTGCGACCGTGTTTTCCAACCTTTCCAACTACAATTGTCACATGACGCAAAACTTTATGTTTCATCATTGCCAGCTTTCACACGCATCATAATCTAAAATTATTGCGGTCATGAAGGTCATAAAACAAGGTCATTAAGTGAATTTATCTGATCAGGCTGTCAAACAGTTTTCATACAGGGTGTAAAAGGTTTTCTTGTCCGCTGCCTTAAATAAAGTGACGGTTTTATGCTTCTGAATTCCAGGTTTCCATCAGTGTTTCTGTCTTTCGCACTTGCAGACGTGTTGTTCATGTCATTTTTCTAATGACTGATTTGTAGAGCGTAATCGCCCATCCTGCTCTACACGTTGTGCCTGTTCAGAACAGCGGGCTCCTGTTCTGTCTGGAGGTAAAAAGACGTCATCGGTCATGCTCGTGTCCTCTGGACAAACCTCCGTCTCAGAATCCGGACGTGTTCTGGTCTCCCTGTTTCCCTCCTCTGTGCTGGACCATCAGCTGACCTCTGACCTTGGTCTTTCCTCCAGCTGTGAGTCCCTCACCTTTTGATATCTGGATGCATCTTCCACGTTCCCTCAGCGGGTTTCGTTCTCCAGTCAGTGTTAAAGTCTGTTTACTGCACCTGATTATTTGTTCGTGTGTGTGTATTTTTCTCCTCTTCTGACTTCTGGGTATTTTCCACTATTTATTTTCTTCTTATTTGCTGCCCAGTTTTGAGCTGACGCAGAAGCATCATGACCACCATGAAGAACTACGGCCAGCTCTTTCGTCGTAGCGGCAGTTCCACAGCTGCCCTGGCGTGGATCTGACCCCACGAGCAGCAGGACAGGCGGCTGAAGGTCCCAGCGGAGCTCTGCTGGTCACCTTCAGCTCTGACAGCACTCGTTTCTGACGGCTTTTCGACTCTTGACAGGAGCATGTTTGATCAGAATGAACGTGAAGTAATATTTTTACCATCACGGCTCAGGTCCACAGTACGAGGAAAACAACTCGTTTAGAAACCTGTGGGGGACATCACAGCAGGTTTGTCCAGTTCTTCTTGTACGGTCTTTCGTGACCTTGACTGAGCAGATGCAGGTCATCCAGGGTGAGAGGTAAAGATGTTATACGACTGGAGGAAGCGCAGGTGACGGTTCCGACTGAACATACTGGTGTTTCTGGAGCAACACACGAGGAATCGATGACTCCTTTGAGGAAAACACCTGAAAAATGATCAAAACGATACAGGTGAACCTCAGTCTACCTGCAGTTTGCACATAACTATACATGTAACTAGCAGTTAGTACTAGTAAACTAATTTTGACTCAGGGATTGGTGTTTAGTACTTTCACCTCACAGTAGGAAGGTTTCTGGTTCAAATCTCAGGCTCTGTGGCGCCCCATGTTTTTTCTGGGTGCTCAGACACCCCCCCCCCCCCCCACAAGTCCTACACTTCGGTGAGCTGCTGAGTCCAAATTGTCTGTAAGAGTGTGTGTGAGGTTCATCTCATGTTTGTCTGTGTGTGGCCCGGTGAAGAAAAGGCGACCTGTCCAGCGTGTCCTTCAAGTCTCGGCTGATGACGGCGTGACGAGGCTCCAGATCTCCTGCTGAGAGCCTGAACAGGAGGAACCAGGTCCACAAAACACGTGGATGGACCCTGAGCAGGAGCGGAACCTCAGGCTGCAGGGTTGGCCGTGAACATCATGTGTTTGTCAAAGTTACAAAAAATGAAACTGAAGGCGCTGGGGTCTGGGAACTCCCAGGAAGGGTCACCGGGTTCCGGGCTACACAGCTTCCTCTCACACGTGGTCAATTTAAAATCATCCATTAACCTCAGGCACGTATCTGAACTGGGGAAGCTGGCGAGATCTCCACACAGACACACAGAAGGTTTTATGGTCGTCACATGTTAATTCTTCATTTCCATTTTTCTTGTCTTTCTTTTATACACATTGAGTTTGAAGATTTCAGAACGGGAGGAACCAGTCTGAAACTTGTAAAATGTTTGATAATGTCTTGGTTGAAGGCCCGGGGCCTCAGACCTGACCTGGACTGAGCTGCCTGATTACCCAGAATCCCTTTCTCTGTTGTGTGGACACATTCCTCGCCCGGGTGCCGTGTATTTTCTTTCTTTTCTGCATAACCCCCCACCCACATAAACCATTCATTACTCTAACACACAATACGTTTTCCTGGCTCAGACCACAAGTCCAGAACTTTCTGGTGTTTGTTTTAGGAAAAGTAAAATGATTAAGAAGAAGAAATGCTTCTGCTTTTCTTCTTCCACAACAGCAGGAGGCTGCACTTTATTTAAACTGTGACAGAGCTCAGGTCTTTAACACGTGAAGGTTTTTGTGGTGATAGTTTTTAAGTAGCAGGAACAGAAACATATTTTATGGCTGTTTGAACTTGCAAGACAGAACAAATAAACTGCAATATCTGCGTTTTCAGAGGCTCAGAGGTCGTTTTTCTGGAGGCCCCTTTGCCTGGTCTCAGCTTGACCTGTATCTGGTCCATGTGTTCGTGTCTTTACAGTTGTATATTACCGCCAAACAAAGTGTTTTTCAAAGTCACTTCTGCCTTCGTTTGCACTTCTGTAACAGCTGCTTCTTTTTTTCCTTTTAGATGATATGTTGAACCGGGAAAGAAAATTCCGTAAAGCCTAAAAAGAAAATAAGAAAATTGCATTTTCACAATAAAAACACTTTGTTTTGTCATATAAATTCATTTTAAGCAACAAATTTGTTAAATAAAACAGAAATAAAGCAGCTGTTGACAGTATTAATATAATATCAGGCAGAGAAGTTTAAACGCTCCACTGTTTTCTCTTGTTAACCTCAAAGAAAAACCAACGCAGCATTTGATCATCGTTGGTTTCACCACGGAGACGCTCCTCCGTCTGTTTAATAACCTGAACATTAGTGACACATCTGCAGTCACATTAGTTCAGACTTGTGCCATCTAGACTGTAATGACAGTAGTATCGGAGGGGTCATTCGAACATGACGTCGGATCATCCAGGTACCAGTCACAGCGGAAACCGCAGTTCGTGTTCATTCAGGCTTCTCCCAGCTGGACTCCAGTGGAGAAGAACCAGCCGCCAGACACTTGTCGAGTCCTACGCCACGTCCACTGTCCAGAACATTGAGTTCTTTGAGGTTCCCCTTCCCCAGGACTTTGGAGACCCTACCAGGGTTGATAAGGTGGCAGCTAAAGAGGAGGTGGAGGTCCCAGTGACCAAAAGAATGAGATGGTGAATACAAGCTGCTGAAATGAGTTTCTTCCACACTTCAGAATAGTCCAGTGTTTGGTTCTGAGTGGTTCTTGGCTGGTTCAAGTTGGGTTTTGGGTCATTTTCCTGTTGGAGGACCATGACCTGCAACTGAGACCAAGCATTCAGACACTGGGCAGCACATTTGTCTCCAGAAGGTCTTGATGGTCTTCAGATTTCATTGTAGCTTCACAGATTCAAGACTCCCTGAACCAGACACAGCAAAGCAGGTCCAAAACAAAACCGAGCCTCCTCCATGTTCCAAAGCAGCTTCAGTCTTTTCTTTGAAGGCTTCATTTTTACATTGTGTGAACATAGAGATGAAAAGATCTCCAGTTTAGTCTAATCTGTCCAAAGGACCTTCTAAAGTTCTTCCAAATGTTTGTTATCTGTTGTCCTCTTGTGTCCACGTCCAGGGAGGACGTCTACAGTCCTGTGGAGCCTGAACTTCTGATCTCCTCAGAAAACTGACTCTGTTGCTTTCCGTGGTCCATGTTCAGTGTGGTGGACACCAGGATACCAGACAGCTGAGGGACCACTTTTAACCTTTAAAGAGCGAGAGTGACTGAAAACTGAAGACACCTGAGATCTTCATCACGGGACTCACATTAGTTTAACACGTCACCATGGAAACATCCGTTTACATCCTTTCTAGAAGAAACAATTTCTCCAGAACCGTTTCATTAGTTGTTTTTTTTATGATTCTGTTAATCCACGATTCATAAACAGTCTGATGTTCAGTCACAGTTCAGTAAATTGTTGTTTATTCATGCTTTTGTCATTTTCGAGGTATTTCTGTGACCATTGTGTGTTTTTTCTTAATTTAATTCAAGGGAAACAACAAATCTGTCATATCTGTAGCTTCATCCTCACTAATGAATGTTTGGTTGATTGATACAAGTTTGATTTGTCTGAAAATGCTGTTTTAGACTAATTACAAGTATATAAAGTGTTTCAGATCATCTGATGTTTTTCTCTTCTTCTGATTCCTACAAAGGAATCACATTCGTTATCTCCCCTTTTGTCATTGGCTGGTAATCCTGCTATATTTGAATATTTTAGTTCTTTCCGTTGATCCCCAGATGGGGGTTCTTCCTACTAATGAAGAGTTTTCACCCTTCCATGTGTTGCATCCCACAATGCCATCTGTTTGTCTCGGGTCAACACGGAGTCTGGCCAGCATTCCTGGCATACTGTCACCTCTCTGCAGAATACTCTACCCACAATGCACCTGTGACTTGTCCACAGCTTCATCATTATGTCAGCATAAGGAGGTCATGAGATTAAAGTGACATCACAAGTAAAGACGTGTTTTATAGCAGGATGTTTGTGTGCAGCTCTGACGGGTAACCAGCAAATCGTAGTTACTATGAGTGACATGTGGAGTTCTTTGGAGGAGTCTGCTGGGACCTGCAGTCAATCTGCAATCCAAGACTAATCAAGCTGAGCAACTGCAGGTCCAACCAGAGCTCCGCTGGACTTGGTTTCAGCTCCACTGGACTTGGTTTCAGCTCCGCTAGTCCTGGTTTCAGCTCCGCTGGACTTGGTTTCAGCTCCGCTAGTCCTGGTTTCAGCTCCGCTGGACTTGGTTTCAGCTCCGCTGGACTTGGTTTCAGCTCCGCTGGACTTGGTTTCAGCTCCGCTGGACTTGGTTTTAGCTCCGCTAGTCCTGGTTTCAGCTCCGCTGGACTTGGTTTCAGCTCCACTGGACTTGGTTTCAGCTCCGCTGGACTTGGTTTCAGCTCCACTGGACTTGGTTTCAGCTCCACTGGACTTGGTTTTAGCTCCGCTAGTCCTGGTTTCAGCTCCGCTGGACTTGGTTTCAGCTCCACTGGACTTGGTTTCAGCTCCGCTGGACTTGGTTTCAGCTCCGCTGGACTTGGTTTCAGCTCCGCTAGTCCTGGTTTCAGCTCCGCTGGACTTGGTTTCAGCTCCGCTGGACTTGGTTTCAGCTCCACTGGACTTGGTTTCAGCTCCGCTGGACTTGGTTTCAGCTCCGCTAGTCCTGGTTTCAGCTCCGCTGGACTTGGTTTCAGCTCCGCTAGTCCTGGTTTCAGCTCCACTGGACTTGGTTTCAGCTCCGCTGGACTTGGTTTCAGCTCCACTAGTCCTGGTTTCAGCTCCATTAGTCCTGGTTTCAGCTCCGCTAATCCTGGTTTCAGCTCCACTGGACTTGGTTTCAGCTCCGCTGGACTTGGTTTCAGCTCCGCTAGTCCTGGTTTCAGCTCCACTGGACTTGGTTTCAGCTCCGCTAGTCCTGGTTTCAGCTCCACTGGACTTGGTTTCAGCTCCACTGGACTTGGTTTCAGCTCCGCTGGACTTGGTTTCAGCTCCACTAGTCCTGGTTTCAGCTCCATTAGTCCTGGTTTCAGCTCCACTGGACTTGGTTTCAGCTCCACTGGACTTGGTTTCAGCTCCGCTGGACTTGGTTTCAGCTCCATTAGTCCTGGTTTCAGCTCCGCTAGTCCTCCTTTCAGGTCCGCTAGTCCTGGTTTCAGCTCCACTGGACTTGGTTTCAGGTCCGCTAGTCCTGGTTTCAGCTCCACTGGACTTGGTTTCAGCTCCGCTAGTCCTGGTTTCAGCTCCGCTAGTCCTGGTTTTAGCTCCACTGGACTTGGTTTCAGTTCCATTAGTCCTGGTTTCAGCTCCGCTACTCCTCCTTTCAGGTCCGCTAGTCCTGGTTTTAGCTCCGCTGGACTTGGTTTCAGCTCCGCTAGTCCTGGTTTTAGCTCCACTGGACTTGGTTTCAGTTCCATTAGTCCTGGTTTCAGCTCCGCTAGTCCTCCTTTCAGCTCCGCTAGTTCTGGTTTCAGCTCCGCTAGTCCTCCTTTCAGGTCCGCTAGTCCTCCTTTCAGCTCCGCTGGACTTGGTTTCAGCTCCATTAGTCCTGGTTTCAGCTCCGCTAGTCCTCCTTTCAGGTCCGCTAGTCCTGGTTTCAGCTCCACTGGACTTGGTTTCAGGTCCGCTAGTCCTGGTTTCAGCTCCACTGGACTTGGTTTCAGCTCCGCTAGTCCTGGTTTCAGCTCCGCTAGTCCTGGTTTTAGCTCCACTGGACTTGGTTTCAGTTCCATTAGTCCTGGTTTCAGCTCCGCTACTCCTCCTTTCAGGTCCGCTAGTCCTGGTTTCAGCTCCGCTGGACTTGGTTTCAGCTCCGCTAGTCCTCCTTTCAGCTCCGCTAGTCCTGGTTTCAGCTCCGCTGGACTTGGTTTCAGCTCCGCTAGTCCTGGTTTCAGCTCCGCTAGTCCTGGTTTCAGCTCCGCTGGACTTGGTTTCAGCTCCGCTAGTCCTGGTTTCAGCTCCGCTGGACTTGGTTTCAGCTCCGCTAGTCCTGGTTTCAGCTCCGCTAGTCCTGGTTTTAGCTCCACTGGACTTGGTTTTAGCTCCGTTAGTCCTGGTTTCCGGTCTTCTAGTCCTGGATACATGGAAACATTGCTGGGTACTTAAGAACCAGTGAGGGAGCGCCATCACATGCTTCGGGAGGCGGGCGCTACACCCAGGGCCAGACTGCATGGTGGGGGACCACAACCCATCCTGGGCAGGACAGAGTGCAAAACACCACCTCTGTTGGATGGATGTATGGACCCCACCACAACCCTGGGAGGGGTGGACCTCGGGCCATCGCCATGGATATCGGAGTCAACAGCCCATGCAGAGGACTCCCACTGAGGGAAAAACAAAAAACTGAAAAATATAACAATAAGAGAAATAAATAAGTCCCTGGGCTGGCAACCACGGTGAATCACTGTGGCCCCTGAGCAAGGCCCTTAACTCCCGACTGCTCCCCGGGCGCTGGGACAGCCGCCCGCTGCTCCTGGTGGAACTAGTTAAAAGGGTTAAAAGCAGATGTCCAATTTCGGGGTGTATCGTGAGATACACACTGACAAGAATAATGAAAGCTTGAAAAGCTTGGAGGAAAAAAAAATAAAATAATTGTAATAGAAAACACAAATAAGTAAATTAATAAGATATCAGCAATAAAAAAACTGTAAAAAAAATGGGGCTAAACAGAAACTCCAAGATGCAAAGTCTAAACATTTGTTAAAAGCCAGATTTAAAAAGGTCTTTAAAAGTGTTATGTTGGTTTGCAGCTTTTGACCGTGGAAACTGCGTACTGTATCAAACTGTTGGAAACGATCTGGAAGAGCTCTGCATTGTTGTCCTGGTTATTTATAGATGCTTTCTATCTTTTTAAAGTTGTAAGTACAATCATTTTAAAGGATATCAAAAATGTTATTTAAGAAAAGTATTTTAAAGTCAATGAATAATTATTTTTAATAATCATAATTGACCAATATTGGTAATCTGTACATAAAATGTGAACGAATGTTAATCAGTCCTTTTTTTAACTTTTCTATCATTACAACATACTTTGCTCAGCTTAAACAGACAAAAGCTTTTGACTTTAAGTTCACCTCAGACAGGAGACATCAGCTGAGGCAAACGGTTATGTGGGATGTTGGAGTTAAAATAATGTGCAAAAACTGACACAAAGCAAAGAAATCTGACTCACACAAGGCCAGCAGGAGAAATAGACGTGTGAAGCCCATTTGTGTTTGTGTTTACACTCATGTATGTTTCACCTCATTGTTCTAGCAGCAAGAGACAATTTGGTTGGAAACTACTTACAAACGTAGAAACATCTGTCATCTGAGACAATTAGGAAATATGATAAACGAGGTGATCATCTTGGCGTGTACAAAGGGGATAGACAGATGGGGCGATGAATTCAGAGTAGAGAAAACAAGGCCTGGTTGAGGCCTGAAACATGTACGTATTTGCTTTCTGTCTGACCTCGTCAACTCTCCACAGCGGCCGTGAATCATGTTCATCCATCACTCACTTGGATCTCCACTAACATAAAATCAGACCAAAAAAGATCCACATGGCAGGAATGTTGAGGCTGCCAGACTCCAGCCGACATGTCACATCGCTCACAGGAGGACGTGTGTTTGCCAGATTGAGGATGCTGGTAAACAGAGACGTGATATTTGTACGACAGTGTGAAGAAGCAGAACGAGGGACGGAGGTGACTTTGACTGAAGGGTCTTCAGGATTATCTTCTAGACGTGACTTTACATTCCCACAACGATTTAAGAGATGACTAAACATGTTCACATCAATCATTATGTCAGAAACATGTACAGGAATAGTTTTGCATTTTTTAAAACATTATTACTCTACACGTTTATATACTCCGGTTTAATCCGTCAGTAGCGATACTGAATGTACCTGTAGGCTGTTGAAATGAGGTTGTGGAACATGATAAATAAAATTAATTTCACTTTATTTGTATAATACCAATTCTTAAGTCAAGACTTTTTACACAAGTTTACAACATTATATATAATCCAATTTATATTGCATTATAATTTTGTACAACTCATTGTGATTCGTGCATAATTCGATTTATAATCCACATCATTACCATTCCAGTTCATAACTGGATTCTTTCCAGTTCGTAATGTGAATCATTCCATCTTATCCCACGTCACAATTCACTTGATTCCACTTCTTTGCAGTTCATAGTGTAATTCATAATTCAGTGTAGTTAAGTTCATAATATCATTAATTTGAATGAATTTCAATTCATAATACAAATAATTCCAGTTCATAATCTAGTTGATTCAAATTTATAATCCATTTCATTTTAACTCATAAATTAATTAATTCTACTGCATTCCAATGCATAATGCAGTTTTTAAATTGACTTTATTTCCAGTCCATTCCGATGTACACTCGGACGCGGATCCAGACTCTAGTGGTCATTCAGGGAACTGCAACTGTTCTTACTACGTTAGCTTCAACACAGAAGTGGGAATGTTGGTGTTTGGGACTGATGCACGCAAATTTGGTGCCTCCATGTGGTCAGAAGTGGTGTTGCTACAAAGACAGCTAAAAAACGTCTAACTCGTTACAGGAGTTGCGTGTGATCATTAATTTCTTTTTCCTCCAGAAATTTTACCAAGAAAAAAATAATCGAGCCAGGTGTGGTTGTTTTTAGGAAGAGCCTCTTATTGTGATTCTCAATCCTTGTAGTTCAAAAATAAGATCAGGATTTTAGAAGTTATGTTGTGTGAAAAGCTACTCTAAAGGTACCAGAGATTAAAATTTAGAGGAAATGGGCACAACAGGGCCCCTTCAAGATTAGTTTTCTGACCATCACAGTGTCTTTTGAACTCCTAACCCCAACCACGCCCTGAGCGGTGACCTGTCCAGGGTTCGGGTCAGGGTTGTACCCCTCTTTCACCCAGATAAGCACACCAGCAGTGTGATTGAAGAAAAGTTACATGCATTAATGCCTTCCAAAAACAAAATCTTTGATTCAGTCTGTTTGTGTTCATTATAAACAAAATGTAATTTGGATAAAATTACAGTTTCAATTGCCAATAAGAATTCAGTCATTTTAAATATATATGTGGCCCACCAAACCACCTCATACCTTGTAAATCCGTCTCGTTCAGTCCAGTGACATCATCGTTCTGGGTGAGACCCTCAGCCCGTTGAGGGAGGAGAGGGTTTTAGGTGTTTGCTTTTGAACATATGGAATGGAAACACCATAAAGGAGAGAGAGCTCATGTGTTTGTGTACAGCTCTGTATGTGAAAGTACGCTGGCGCCGGGACTCCTCTGGGCTCAGGTCAGCTGTTGGCGTGTATGGGGGGTGGGGTGGGGGTTGGGGGCGGCGGGTCTACTGCAGGACCGCTATGAGAGGGTTTGCAGGTACCACTCGTCTCAGTGGACCGAGTGGAAACTCCACTGCTTGAGGTCATGATAACAAGTCTTTGTGGTTGGAGTCAAACCACCGGAGTCTCCGAAGTCACAAACATCCATCAATGAGTGGATACAGGCTACGCTGTTACCATGGTAACTGCCTGCGTGGAAACCTCGTTCTAAGGTGTTTTAGACGAGTTTTGGACACAAAAGCCTCATCTCACGATCATCACAATCATAAATGACGTCCAGGACCACACATGTACTGCGGGTTATGGTTAAATGAAATAAATCTGAAACTTGGAAAGGCACAACTTTAGATCTCACTGCGCCACAGAACGCCAGAGCTACTGTTAGCTACCTAGCTTTAGATCTGAAGTTCTGAAGACACGATACTGCTGGTTGGCTGAAGCTTGGGTCCCCCAGGTTGTGGAACTCCAGTGGTCTGGTTCTGAAGCTGTTTTGACGCCTCAGATCTCACTGGAAGGGGTTCAGAAGTGGAACATTTCAAAGCGCTGCCTCCTCAGCTGGATTCTTGAGATTACGAGTTTACCCAAAGGCCTCGTGATCCTGTCAGAATCACGTGGTCATCTCTTAATTAATGACCTACACTTCATCAAGTCTTCTTCTTCTTTCTAGAGTTAGACATTTAAAAAGGCCGAGTGGTATCAAATAAAATGAGCTTTTCAGCTTATGAAACAAACCTGTCCTGGCATGTGCAGAACTGAGGAGTTCTGAAAGCTAAAGATGTCCCAGTTCTGCTCCCTGTGGAACTGATACTGAACAACCATTGGCTCATTTGTGTTAAAGAGGCGGGTCTCACTGCTGGGTCACTTGTTACTCTTATACAAAATCCTCTAATGTGTATAATTCTTGTACATATGCCAGATGGTTGATCATAAGGAGGAAAAGAGAAGGTCATGGGATTTTGAACTTCATGGAATGCCTCTCTCTTCATCTCCTCAGACGGAGTGGAAGTCTACGGGAGAAGGACGTGGTGATACAAGTCCTGGGAGCCTGGCTGTGTGAGCCACAAGTCTGTTTTCTTAGAAAATAAAAAAATAAAAGTGAACTGACTGAGAACTCTCGGGGCTTGTTGGTGGTGAGAGGAGCATTTTTCTGCACGGCACAGGGGACTCTTAAAAGCAATGAATTATGGGTAGACACATAGAAACATGTACATCAGCGACGAATGTGACAGGATTTAACTCTAATTATTTTCAAATATGGTATATATGTAGAGTAGAGCTGAGAATTAACTTAATGAGCCAAATGTGCAGCTTTGAGGATCATATAAAGAAACCATGACTGGTGGAGAGAAAACAGTGACTAGTTTTCAGAAATAAATCTCCCTTTAAATATGACAGAACTACGACTAAGAAAGTAGCAAAGCAAAAGAATATTCTCTTTTTTTCACCTATTTTTGACTTCAGCTCCAATGTGTCTTTTTATTTTAATCTGGAACAATTCTAATAATGTTGGATCTAATGTTTCTTTTATCTCAAATTTAACACATTAATAATGCAACATTGTGTTAATGCCACTGTTTTTTAATGCAAAAATAATGCCACAGATGACAGGAAATATGACCCTCGGCCCGACCTGTAGTTTGGAGAAACAAGAGGCCGTGCAGCTGTAATAAACTGTAAACTACAACACAGGAAGCACCAACAGTTTTCAAGCCTCTTTTTCTTTAAACTATACCACAATAAAAGAACAAACATGTTTCCTTGTATGTGAAGCCATCGACTGTATGAAAATCAAAGTTTGCTGTGGCTGCCAGCTCCATCAGCTGACTAACGTCAGAAAAAACAACTTTAAACTAAAAATTCAGCTAATAACTGAAAAAAAGAACCCTCCTCAGAGTTGTCACGGATGTGAAATGAAACAATACACACCAAAGCGTCTATTGAATGAGGGTGTACATTTTTTACTGCTTGAGGTCCGTGGAGGTTGACTTGCTCCTGGAGCCAGCCCCCAGTGGCCAGCAGAGGAAATGCAGCTTTTCTTACTTCTGCAATGGCTTCAACCTGGAAGTTGGTACTCGCCCTGAAATCACCACCTAATTACTACATAATAAGCAGGGGTTTGTTTTTTACTTTTCTTGTCACATCACCATAAATAATGTGGAATGGGCGGGGCTTTAGCACCATAACTCCACCTCCAAGATCTCAACTCTGAACTTTTTATAAAAGCTAACGTTAAAATATCAATGATAAATATCAAAACATTCTATTATGTGTGTTAATCATCATCTTTTAGAGTGTCAAAATGCTAATAAAAGAAAAAAGTAATTAGTAACACTAATTAAAATAAAAAAGATTTTGTAGGTGACAGCATTGGACTTCCTGTAAGTCAAAGCTTCTTGGTGTAGGTGGCTGTTGTTTCTGTGGAGGACACGTTCAGAGAGGCCGATAAGGTCAGAGAAGGACGGTCAAGGTTCACAGCGCTGGAGCAAAGGGTCAAAACTGTAAAAGTCGTTGAAAAGCATTGTGTGACCCTGATTTACTTGTTGTCCTCTGGAAGTATCCCCGCCAGCTTAGTGACATCACGCAGAGGTAAATATTAACTTAGTGTGAGATCTGAACCGGACAAAACGGACATTTATTTTAAAATGGCACTGATGCTCTGGTTCCATCCCCACTGAGGTAGGACACGAAGCCCGCTGATCATGTAGATCACCAGTGGGAAGCCTCGGGCCAGCCTAAATTCCACAGCTCTCTGTGCCTGTGGACGAGGTGACATCTACACTTTGGGATGTTTACTTCTGTTTGCACTGCAAATTCCAAGATTGCCTCATGGTGAAGAGGGAAGCAGCAAGGAATGTGCTGCTCTTACAAACTCAAATCCCTTAAAGCCACCTGGAAATGTGACCAAACTACAGGACAGCAACTCCTAAACTGTAAACGCAGATTCCTAACAGTATTTTACCATGGCGACAGGCTCAAAATGAGTGACGGTGACAAATGACGTGGTCCAGGTCACGTTTGTGGCTTACAAATGCATCTCAGTGGCAGCACTCTGGCCTTCATGTGTCCTCTGCTGATATGTCTGCCCTCTATCAACGAGCAGCATTTATATACGTGCAAAAGGATGTTTTTGTTCAACATTTCAACATCTCCTCAGGGGCTCTGGACAACACGCATCATCAATGTCATAAACGTTCTCCGAGCACAAATGATGTACCAGCACCGGTCTCATATGATGCAGTCAGTGCAAATAAAGCATATCGTGTGTGCGTAGCAGTATCTTCACTGACAAACCCAACAGGGAGCTGGATCCTGCAAATGTGGGACGCCTCCTCGTGTGCTCAAGAGCAACACCATCGTGGCCAAATCAGCTGAGTAGCGTGAGCGCTGTTGTCTAGAGCGAGGAGGTCTGATGTGTCACAGTCACATGTTAATCCTGCTCTTTGACAACTTCCTCTGCTGGCTCAGATGTGGATTAACTTTGACTCCTCAACCTGAATTTAACCCTTTAAAACGGGACCTGCTATGCAGTGAAGCGGCATCAGTCCCAGCATGAATATACACAGTAAAAAGCACCTCTTAGTGACTATCAGAAGCTATTTATAACCAGTCGGATCATCTTCCAGTTTCTGTTCACAGACTGTGCATCACTGGATGTAGTTTCACAAATGGTCAACTTCAGTGTTTTAGTTTTGTATCGTCATAATCATCATAATCATCATAATCATCATAATCATGCGGATGCACACTAATCATAAACGTCAAAGTTCACCTGAAGACTCCAGGCTCCAGCAGACCTCGTAACCCTGGGCGGGAAGAAGCAGGCACAGATAATACATGTACGGCTGTATTTCTATTTTAAAAGTGGCACCGATCAAATGACCTCATCCTGCCGCCGTCCACCTAGAATTTAATGGCTACATTTTCTTTTCACCTGCTTTGGTGTTCTTTTCCAGAAGTGTCGTTCTGCCCTGTTTTGAGCTGAATATGCGCCGCAGTTCTCGACTTGCACACGTGAGCCTAATGAATGACGTAACGAGTGAGCGGAGGTTGGTGGACGGGTTGCTGCAGGTCGGGGGGCCGGCAGGAGCCCCATCGAGGCTTCATTTACAGAACAGGAAGAGGACTGGAGCGCGGCGGCAAACACACACAGCTCATTAAACCCTCTCCACCGTGTACCTTTCACACCGCAGCTCAAAGTGTGTGTGGCGTATTTACTGCATCTCCATGTGTTTGTGTGGGCGGGTTGGAGATGATTTAGGTTAAGCTCTTCAGAGATAAAAACTACATTATAACTCTGGTTCTTCAAGCTGAGGACTTCAAACACCACAGGAGTGAAGTTAAGGAGAGGTGGCTTCAAATCAGATCACCACTGTAATAAAGTTGGAGCAAATAATACAACATTATCAGGATTCTTTTTCACTATATTATTACTCCTGAGAGCAATTAACTAGTTAACTCAATAATTAGTTACCAGATCACAGCCAACACAGTAACACACTTATTAAAGTTCACCATCAGCAGAGAATCTGGATATGTTTTAAAAGTAAACACCACAGCAGTTTATGGAAAAGATTTGATCACAGATCAGAACAGTAGAACCACACTGTAAATAAAAAAACATCCAGGAGGCCAAACGCAGAG